>JAUBWS010092931.1:0-11400 GCA_032270445.1 Darlingtonia californica | reverse complement strand
GTTTGTCAAATGGAGAAGAGGATTTCGGCTTCATCTGTGCATGCAAATTCATCAGTTGTTGATAAAATATTCGAGAAGAATTTTTACTCTCATCTTCGCTTCCTATCCAATGTTGTGCCACACATGAAAAATGAAAAACGAGGAAAAATAATCTTGATCAACTCACACGCAGGTAAAAATCATTGAATTTTTTTAAAAAAAAACTTGAATCTTCAATTTAGACCTGGAGTAGGATCTGAGAGAAAAACAGCGATCTATTCTTCGAGTTTATCGAAATCTGTTATCGTTAAATATTACTGAAAAAACTTTGTAGTCAGTCCAGTGGAAGTTCAAGAAACTGCAAATGCCGATCAACATTCGTTATTTGATATTTTGAAATCTTGAACTGTATAGGCCTTTTTAAAATTACGTTCTTACTTTAAGTTGGCATGGTGATCAAATCCAAAAGGTTCTAATGCATGTTTTTATATTTTTGATCCAATCGTTTTGCAATCAACGGTCGCAAAATATCACTCAAAAACGAGGCGGGTGTTGTGATTACGTAATTTACGAAAAGGTCTATACAGAAAAGTTTGGGTAATTCATAGTCTTATCTTTGTTGGACAGTTTCCATAGGACGTGGAAACAACTTTGAAATGACGTTTTCTTGAAATAGGACCTTGATTTTCTTAACTGAATCCGATGCTTTTGGTTTGGTTTTGAGATGAGCCATTTGAATTTTTGAAACTCGACACCCCCACCCCGCCCCCAAAATTTTCTAATTTTATAGTTTTAGCATCCCTTTCTCCCAGTCCTGGTTTTTTCATCAAATCCTAATTCTATTCAACATAACCTATTTGATTTTAGGCATCCAAGGCTTGACGCATTCTTCAGTATTTTGTGCAGCTCGGTTTGCGTTGAATGGACTCTTACAATCTGTGGCTGCTGAAGTTGTTTCCAGCAAAATCAGGTCAGTAAATTATTCCAAATACCGTCACCGCTCAATTATGAAAAATATTTTTAATGAAGTGCGTTTAAAAACGTCTTTTACGATTGTCTTGGACAGGTCCACTTACGAGAAACCTTATTCTGACAAAAAAATGTCGGACAAAAGTGACAAAATTTTGTCCGACGAAAACATTTGGCTGCCAACCCAGGTAGGGTTAAATGAAGAAGGCTAAGAAGCTGCTAAGAAAATGTGAGACCTTATTTGGGTATGAGGCCTATGATTTTAGCGTCTTAACCCTATTCGGGTATATCCCCCTTCCTGTTTTTCCTGTATAACTTTTTAAAGACTAAGGCTTAAGTATTGAATTTTTGTGAGTTTTTGTAAAATTCTATTTCAAAATAATTAATTGCCATGGTTACCATAGCAACCAAAATTTGTGGGGTCGCCTTGAACCAAAAATTTTTAAAATTTTCGAAATCTATGGAATTCGCTTAGAAACCGACTTAACATGCTTAACCGAAATTTCAAACAGAACAGAAAAATCATTTTCCAATCAAAAGTTATGTTGACTGTTTATGACATATTTTGAGAAGTTTATGACGTTCTTTTTTCTGTTTAAAGTGTGTGTATTCTTCAAACATTTTTACGAAAGTCGCCAACAGATTTACTGGACTACTCATCAAGCCAGGAAAATTTACTCACTTCTGAAGATAGAGACTTCATACAAGAGCTTGACGAAGATTTAGAAAAACAACATTTACTGAAAGTCTTCTCAACACAAAAACTAGCAACCTCATTGAAGACACTACTCACCCGAGACTCTCCTGATATGAAAGTTTATATGAACAAAGCGTGCAAACAAAAAGCACATGAGAAATTTATTGATCCCAGGGGAACAAGCACGCTCTCCGCCGTAGTGGGTTTTTATTTGAATATCGATATTGACGAATTTCGCGAAGAAACAAAAAAGAAATCGAAATTGGAGTTCGTAAAAGCTCATTCTCCGTTCAGTTGTCGTGGTAGATGGGAAATGGTATAAGTACGTCGATCGCTTGGTTAAACTTAATCGATGAGCTGGAGAAGAAAAGTCGACCAATGATATATGGCGATAAAGGATTTCTAATGACGACGAAGATTATCTAAAACTGTTTTGTAAGAAAAGTGAAGAAAAGAAATGTAAATTTTCTGAAAGAGATTTTCGCGTGTGAGCAAATCTGTAGAATTCGTGGCACCCACTGCCAAAAATTTCGTAAGGAATTCAGCGCAAATTTGTTAATCTGCTCGTGAAAAATTCTGTTGCGGATCCATCAACCAAACGCCAAAGAAAATGTTCCAGACATTTTGAGTCGACTCGTAATCAAAAAGGATTATCTAGCCTACTTGTTTGTATTTCGTAATAGGAGAAACAGAGAGAGAGAGAAAGTTTTGCGATGGAAGGCTAGAAGGCAAACTCTGCGAAATTACCTATACGATTTAATTAATATTTGTATATTGCGAATTTTGTATATTTTGGTGTAATTATTACATAAAAATGCATATAGTTTTTTAAAAACATTTTTGGAATCATAGATTATTATTCGGCATATATAATTGAAGTGCTTCGGGACCAACTATAAATCGCTGCGAACCCTTGTTTTTGCACAGCGTGAAATTCTCCCGAATGTGGTCCCGTAATATATTAATGTATATGGACTAATTTCTTCCATATATATGAAACTAAAACTGCTGACGTCAGCATTCCAAAGTAGAGAATATTTGTCCATAACGACCAGTCTCAATTGGTAGAGAATGGAAACTAGTGTCAGAAAACGGTATGGTTTATGCCATTTGGATATCTAGATCTTGAGATACGAGGACTTAAAAATAGCAAAAAACTGCTGACTTTATTTCCTTATAACTCAAATTTTACAACTCTTAATTGTACAAACTATACCATTTTTTAATACTAATTTTCATTGCCTGCCTAGTAACGGATGTCAGCAAAAATGCTAAAAACGCCGAAATTTGGGCCTTCAAATGCTCATAAATTGCTAATAAATGGTCGAAACAATAAATCATACCATTTGTTCATCTACTCTTTCAGACCAATCTACTAGTATTAATATCTTTAACATTTGAAAACTTTTATTTTATGGGTTTTTAATACCTCGTTTCCATGGCAAAGATCACGTGATAAATGACGCTTTCAGCCTTATTAACATTGATTTTCGAAATCTGCATAAAATTTCCGATAAAATTATGTATATGTTTATTCACAAAAATGTTCTATTTTTTTTGCCAAAATCTCATGGGCTAAAACAGTTATATTATAATTTCGTGGATGGGCCTAAAATTTCGTGTCACTCAAATTTTCCAGCTTTTATTTTATTTGGGAAATTGTTATGCAATAAAGTATATAACTGGAACACGTATGGGGTTTCAAATTATAGATAGCTGGAACACGTACGGGGTATCAAATTATAGATAACTGGAACACGTACGGGGTATCAAAATCGAGAATACTACTGTAAGGTAGTATCGGCTAGAATTCGCAAATTTGCGTAAATAAATTGAAGTTCCATGGTCAAATTAATTTTTCGACTGCGCTAAATTTCATATAATTTCTTAATTTGGGAATTGAAATCTAGCAGAAAAAAAGAGGCGATTTTATTTTAAGAATGATGACTATTTTAAAGAAGTATTTGAGTATTAAAGTATTTGTTTGTAGAAGAAATTTCACATTTAAGAAAAATATTTTTGCAATTCAAAGAAAAAGCTAATGCTAAATCTTTCGAAAGTATTTTCCCATTCAACACGTGACCCGTTCGCAGGACAACTAGATATGAAACATAAATCTCGAGTTCTTACCGAATAGACTTTAAACAGCTTTTAAATAAAACATTCAATGGAGGAAAGAAATGGGTATCAGAGGGGGGATATGGATCCAGTGGACCAATTCGGATAATAGAAAGTTTAGTATGCCTGCTTCTACTAGTGTAAGCATATGCTAAATGCTCTCTGCAAGACAAGTTTTAGCCAAAAAGTGATTAAAAGAAGGAATTTTGGCTGATTTCATTCCGGCCATTGATCGAATTCCACTGATTAATCTTAAGCAAAATTCGTCAACTACCAAATTTACTGTAAAGTTTAACAAGAACCTTCAACCAGCAGATTCAATTACCGCCACAGTTTCTTCCCTTAAGGCATTCATTGAAAAACCTAGCCTGTACCAGACCTCTACATATGTAGAACACCAAATTTTCCGTGCCGGTGAGGCGGTCTGGTACAGGCTATGAAAAACCCAGAACGAGACCAGGACAACCAATGAAAACAAGACAAACAATTAAAATTTTCATTTGTTATTCGTGATATTTGTTATTTTTGGTTTTATCAAAAAAATCTTTACAAGTCTGAAAAACTGCAACTTAAATTTGAAAATCCTAATGCCATTTTTGTATACCGTACTCTCGAGTGCCAAATACAACACAAGAAACTAAGACATCTACATTAAAAAACCTAAGACAGAAAAATTTAGAACCCCAGCACAAACGCATGCGCCAAACAAACATAAATACATATAAATTTAAATTTACCCGTTTACTTGTATGTCGCCACTTTACCCTAGTAATACCGAGACACATCTTACTAAGACAAAATTAATTGTCTGATACGGGAAGAACGCGTGAAAACGCAAAACCGAATATTTCAAGGTTACATTTCAAATGAGGACAGCTCTACTTTTATCATTTCATCTTATAAATGGTAATCGGACATGAAAAACTTATAAAATTATAAGTATTAAATCAACGTTAATTACCTGATTGCCATATCAGCTAAAACAATGTTGGCCTAAATTCCTCGCCGAAAATGATGAAATTTCATTTATGATTTGATATGACAAAATATGCAAATTGTGCTATCTATGATGTTTAAAGTTAGAAGGAATCAGACATCAGACAAAATTTTCGTCCATTCCCCAATACTTTTTCTAAATCATGTAATTTGTATAAGTTTGAAATTTAATTAGATAGGAAATCTCTTTATCAGCAAAATATTTCACTGAAAAAAATGTTTGTACCTAGATTCAAGCTAATGAAGTTATTGCAGTCAGTGTAGGATACATGTTGATTCATATCAGGTTATTTTAATCCATTGTGAGTTTCCTGGTTTCCATAACAACCCAAATGTTTATTCTCTAATCTAGAGAATCTAAATCTCAATAAACACAAGAGACATTAAAGAGACAACTTAAGACATTCAAAAAACTCCTTGAGAAATTCAGAACGTTCAAAAGACGTCTTTAAGACCTACAGAACATTCAAGACTCAATGAGATATACAGAACATCCAAAAGACATTTTTAAGACATCCAGAACATTCAAAAGCGTCAGTAAGACAGTTAGAAGGTTCAATAGACGGTTTAAACACATTTAGACCATTTGGAATAGCCTAAAATGACGTTAAGAACACCTTGAAGGACATCTTTTGTTAACTGGCTATACGGCATTCCCAAATAAGTACGGTATGAATTTCAAAATATATAAATAAATTCTATTTTTCATATTAAATTATAACTCATCTTCCGGCTGATGGTGGTCAGGTTTTTCGCCATCTTTATTGTCTTTTACTTCTTCACTCGTTTCTTTCTTCTCTTCAGTAGGGATAGGTTTTTCTTTGGGCTTTTCAGCTTCACCTTCAACAACGATTTCAGGTTTGTCGCCCAGAATTTTTTCACCGTCAGCTTTGAAAACAGGTTTTTCTTCCATTTTTGGCTTATCTTCTGGTTTTTCTTCCATTTTTGGCTTATCTTCTGATTTTTCTTTATTCTCTGAGTTTTCCTTTTTCTCCGATTTATCTTTATTTTCTGATTTATCTTTATTTTCTGTTTTTTCAGCTTTGGTAGTGTTACCTTCAGCTTTGGTAGTGTTACCTTCAGCTTAAGAAAAAAAACAATTTACCTTTAGTTTCAAATTTCAAATCCAAGACAAGAAAATAAGATAAAGGGTGCTAATTTTTTCTCAAGAAAAATCCAAAATACTTGAAACTGAAAACGTATGTCAATGAACGCAGAAACCACTATTTTTTATCAACCTATTGCAAGATTTACACGCTGCGATTGTCGGCTACGACGTCGGAGAATCTGTACATAGTCCACAGACATTTGCAGTGTCGTGGGGGTCCGACGACATTAAAAACCATTTACATTAACCGACGCATGTCGTGTGATGATATCGTAGCCGACAATCGCAGCGTGAAAACCTCGCTTATGTATTGTTGTTTAGAAACCATCATAGCAAGCCAAGTGAAACAATCAAACATACCTTTAGTGGTCGTATTAGTTTTTGGTTTTGGTTTGGGTTTTGGGACATAGTATTTAGCTTTGTTGATCAGGTACACCATTTCACGATCAAGCTTTGCTTGCTGCAAGTAGATATCTTTGCTCAAGAAAACTGGTTTTTTCGTCGGGTCTGACTCGTTGTGTTGCTTCCAATTCGTGGTCAACCATTGCTGAATGAAAAGTATAAAGGTTTTGGATGAGTTTTTTTGAAAACCTGAATCATTTACGACCAATACACTAAGGATTTAAACATTTGCGACTTAAAAAGTGCCATATTTGCCTGAAACCATAATTATAAATGCCAAAAAATGTCTCTGTATTGCTGGATTCAAAATAAATGTCACAAATAACAGAAAAGGACCATCACAAGCCAAATTTGTGCATATTTACCACAAGGCAGCGGGTATACTATCTCGAAACGACACAAAATTATTAAACACTGCAAACTGCATGAAAGAGCTTCGATTCCCAATAATCTAGGTTCGCAATCGATCATATTCGCAATTTGCATGAGCTGGATCTTGGATAAGGCGACGACAAATGGTCAATTCGAAAATTTTTTGCAAACAAATTCAGTAGTTGCAGCCTGCAATTCGAAATTCGTAAACGGTCTCACCCAAGGAAATAAGCAGTTAATATTCTAAGAAGACTACTGGCAACGGACAGTTGGTATGGCACTTATATGGATAATATTTCATATGGGTATAGTTTCCTGTGGACTATTTATTGTTTTTCTTCATTTCTTCAGCCATTTTTGCACATCAGGTATATCAATATTAGATTTTGCGTGGACTAATTTCGCTGTATTCTAAAACAGTCGCGAAATGTTACGAATTCAGGTAAAATAATAAATCTTACCTTAGTCTCATCATATAGTTTCTCAATATCTTTAAAGTCTTTTTCACTAAAGATTTCTTTAGCATCAGGCAATTTCTTCATTGATTCAACAAAACCAGATGTTAAGTTCAAGCTTTGTAAGATAGAGCCGATAGCTTTTGGTCGCTCCTCCACCTCTTTTATTCGTAAACGTAAATCTTTGCTAAGCTCTTTGAGACCCTTCAACTTCTTCTTGAAAGTCTATGGGAAGGAGAGCAAAATTAATGCATCAAATTCAACCAGAATATATACCCCAAGTGACTTTAGTTGGAAATCTTATGGCATGCACTGTTGAACTTCTATGCTCACTTTTAGCCGAACAGCCTAACAATTTCTCGTTCTTTCAACATCTCAACGGCTGTTACATGAAACTCTTGAGAATGATATTGAATGTCTTTTTTTTTTTGGGGGGGGGGGGGAGAGGTCTCATTTAACTAATGACCAACTGTGTATAAACTTTCATGTAGTGATTAAGAGAGAACTTGGAAAAGAAGAATAAGATTAGCTGGACATAGCTTCATGAGGGGCCGACAAGCCAACTGGATTTATGGCAATCAATAGAAAAAATGAAGGCCAAGAGGCCGCAAAAAACTATGCGCCGTAATGTTTGAACTAAAATGTGAATAAATTGGATTGTTCGAGAGGGTGGACCAGGTAAGTAAGTTTCACTGTGTGCACTGTTTCCACTTGTGTGAACATGCGGGTTAACTTACTCAATTCGTTTCATATTTTAAGTTAATCGCATCAATTCGTTACATCTAGAACATAAATCGTTTCAATGAAACTTTCGTTTCCAAAATTAAATTCGTTTCATGGAACAGAAAATTCGTTTCACAATTTATATGTGAACAGTACTAATTTCCAAAAATATATAGAAGGTAACTGAAAAACTCAGAGGTTTAAACCAAGAAATATGCATAAAGAAGACCCACGGATATCCAGTCAACGTTTTTTAAAAACATTCCATTACCTCTTCATTAGCGTCAAATCCTTCATCATCCAACCAATCAGAAGCCTGGTTTAACGCTTCCACGATTTTCGCTCGCTCCTCTTTAGTTGATAGTTTTTCAACGTCCTCATTCGTAAGTTTATCTTTGAATTCGAAAACATGACTTTCCAATTCATTGCGGGCTTTCTCTGTGGCTAGTTTAGCAAGGTCACGTGCTTGAAGATCGTTCAATCTACACAAAATGAAAAAGTTGATTGTGAATTAAATCATCTGCTTCTTTTAATCTTTCGATCAAAAGAATGAATCGCATTAAAAATTCAAGACTTTTAGCTTAGGTTATCAATAAGAGACCGTCTTCCTGGTGAAGATTTTAGTGATTAACCACTAAACACTCGCGATTCCTTAGACACTTTGACAAAGGACTTTTTAATAAGGGTTAATGTAACAAAAAGCATTAACCCACTTATAGGAAATGTGACGGTCTAAGGGAAAAGAGGACATAAAAATTTATTTGTTAACCTCTCAAAATCATGAGAAACGTCTGTGGAGGAAATGCACTCCTCCATAAACGTTTTTTAATGATTTTGCCAGCGGGTGGAGTATGATCGCGGTAAAAACGCCCAACCCCCTTCTCCACTGTCACAAATACTGAGGAGAGGAAAGGAGGAAATACTGTAAGAAAAGCAAAATTATATAAATCGCTTTAATTTCATTCGACGTTCACCTCAACGCCGTTTAAAACGCAGACAATATTTTGTGACGCCTTGATAGTCGGGAAATCGTAACGTCTCTGCCATTCTACCTTAAGCAAATAAATGTTAGCATGTATTTAATTTCGTGAACGCTGTTTTCGAAATAATTTCACGAGGATTTAACTTCGCGAACAGTCTCACTTTTTTTCCTTTTTCTTTGTTTTCCGAATATTGTTTTCGTGAAAGTAGCTATATTGAAAAAATTCGTGTTGGAAGCCACCAAAAAACTGGCGAAATCACGAAATATTAAGCACTTAAGTCAAAGATTCAAAATGCCAAAGAGGTTATCATACTTTTTGACAGATGCTACAAATGTTTCTTTATCGATTCCAGCTAAATCCATGTATGACAGATCAAATGCGATATCTTCTTTCACTATGACCGGTACCTTCGGTTTGGCTTCCTCTGTTTTGTTACCACTCGCTTCTTCTGTCTTGTTCTATAATGATAATTAGATTGAAAAAGCCTTCATTTCTCAAGCAATCGTGTTTTTGGGATGGACAAAGTAAAATACTTTGGGAAAAAGAATCGGCCTTTCTACGTGGATAATCATCTTTTACTATGCAGACAGATCGTCAGAAAGCTTCTGTTTAGACTTATTTTTGTACTGTCACATGCTCGAAAGTTAATCTTTTGTTACATGCAGTAGATTCCCAAGGGTGAGGCTGGACTTAAATGATTGTTTGTTTGCCGTCATCCGACCGACTCTATTTGAAAGGGCCCGACTGAAAAAATTTTATTACTCAAAATTCGACCAAATATTTTTTATATAGGTACGTGCACTTGGTTCCATGATGATAAAAAAAAATTTCTTTATTCTTCAACAATATAAATAGTGATCTTTTTAGCGTTAGTTCTCACTAACATGAAAATTGCGACCAAAAAAAGGTTTTTCCCGACCGACCGACCGTACTTTTTTTCTTAGAGTCGGGTGACGGTAAACCAACAATCATTTAAGTCCAGCGTGAAAGTGTCAATATGTCATAATTCACTTTGGTTCTATGACTAAGTATATAAACATTTAGCACCGTAGAATTGACATCATCTTTGATTGTATCTACTTTCCCAAATTTCCCGGTTAAAATTTTAATAGATTTTAGCACAATTTAAAATCAAAGTGAAATGAGTTAAAATTGATCTCGAATAGTTTTCAGATAAAAGCCGCTAAAAAGTAATGACATCAAATCGCCATAAAAAGACACACCGCGTCGAACCTGCTTGCATTGTCTTTTTAAAACCAAATGTCTTATTATAGGACTTACAGTTTTTCCTTCACCGGTTTTCTCTTTTTCACCTTTTTTCTTCTCATCTTTTCCTCCTTTCTCTTCAGACTAAAAAGTATAACAATGAATTTATAGTTCTTGCATTTATCTTAGGAAATTAATACAACATCGCTCTCGAATTTCGTAAAGAGTGATTTCAATCCATTCTATATCTGTATGCGTTATTCTCTGACATAAAGGACGACAGATTTCTTAACCACTTAAGTGCCGAGAGAAATCAATATATATTTGTCATGGAATTTATATTTTACGGTCCTCGACCCCTGGACACATGCAGACCATGCATTAAGGGGCATTTCTTGTTCAAGCAATGGACTGTCCAAAGATTCCCAAAATATTGAATAATTCCCAACACAGACTTTTTTTAAAACAAGTACGAAAAGCATAATAAAGATTTTGACCTTTTCTGATTTCTCTTCTGTTTTTTTCTTGCTCTCCTCCTTCTTGGTTTCTTCTCCTTTTTTACTCTCTTCTGCTTTAGTCTCCTTTTTTTCTCCACTTTCCTTTGTTGCTTCTTCTTCCTCGTCTTCTTTTTTGCCGGAACCGAAGAAACTGGATAATTTTGATCCCAGTTCTTGTAAAGAAAATGGTATAAGAAATTATCAGTTTTGCAGACTTTATAATACAGGAAATGAGTAGAATATATTGCTCGAATGAACTTTTCGAGAATGTACTAGTCGGTCAGAGTTAGAAATAGTAGCTTTTCCTGTGGATTTGGCTACTTACAAATGGTCTCAACATTGATTGACAGGCGACGAAACAGGACACATTGAGTTCTTAGTTTCAATAAACGTAAAACAAAGTAGAGAAAAAACGCTGCCCTTACTTTGGAAAGTTGATTGTTCGTCCTCTTCAACTTGTTCGGGAGATTTTTCGAAATGAGCTTCTACTTTTTCTAATTTCAGCAAACCACTTTCATCGAGAGCAAAAAAAGCTTTAACACCCTTCTGTGTGAGTTTGGCGTTCTTCTCGTGTGCGGCGTCAACACCAGATAAGCGGAAGTTTATCAAAGATCCCAAGTCAAGTGAGCTATAATAGATATGGATATGTTAAATTAACACAATATTTCATTATTTAGATGTATCAAAAAGCCTGATGGTTATATATTAGCTAGAAAACCTGGCACTTTAGACATCATTACCACTATCGCAAGCTGCTACAAAATGAAAGCATGAAACTACTAGTAATAACAGTACTACGGTAATAAAAAAGATTTTTAAAACTGCAAAGAGCCCTCTTTAAACAAATTGGGTCTTCCGTAGATGTCTTGCTTCAAAACTATTCAGGAATCCTTTT
>JAUBWS010092920.1:0-11400 GCA_032270445.1 Darlingtonia californica | reverse complement strand
AATGGATAAGGGAAACTTAACTAAAAAGAAAGAAATTTCAAAATTTCCTATTCTATATTAATTACGCAACAAGTTCTTTTGTCTATCAAGAAACCCTTATTTTCCCACAAAGATAAGGATGAGCTGCATAATGATGAAAATGAAGAAGTGAAAAGTTAATATTTTGCTATTACCACGGAGTTTCAACAAATTCCAAAAGCTTCGACTAATTCACTTCTTCGATAATTGTATTTTTAGCCAGTTCTATTGTAATTGTGTATGGCGATTGATTGTTTCCTTGCCACTTTGATAATCTTGCTTTCTTTCAATTTTTTTAGGAGATGGTAATTTCGGAAAAGGTAACAGCGAGACGACTCAAGTAACCATTCCAAACGATGTAAGTCCATACTATTTATTCTATCAAAATTTAAAGATTCGTGATTAAGTGCCCGTGACCTTTGAGCAAAGGGTCCTTCGCTTCTGTATTCTGTTGCTGAAAATTCTGTTCACTGTTTGTTAAATGATAATTTGAAGTGTTTCTTGGAAAGATATGGACCTCGTAAATAGCAGCTATTTGTTGAATTGACGTTACTGTCATGAATAAGTTTGATGACTTTTTATGTAGAAATAAATGAACCGAATAATTTGGCTTTTCAACTTTTAATTTATTTTTTTGTTTAGTTGGCTGGAGCAATCATCGGGAAAGGTGGTGAACGCATTAGAAATATCAGGTGAATATTGTGTGAATTAAAATTTTTTCAATGGCGCCAGTTCCATCAAGGGACCTCATTTTCAAGAGTTTTCACGAGGAACAATAAAATGCCATACTTTCTACGGAATTTGCAATAAAAATTGATAAATGATAAATCAATGCGAACATGTCTTACAAATTAGATCCAGGTAACGAAGGTTTTTCGACTGTGCTTGCTTCTAAGACTACTTCTACTCGTTATTCATTAAGCTTGACTTAAGTTGTTATTTTTAATCGTTTAGACAAAGATCCGGAGCAGATATAAAAATTCAAGATCCACTTCCTGGAAAAGCTGATCGTGTAATTACGATCAGTGGTAACCCAGAACAAATTCAATATGGACAGTTTCTCATGCAACAGAGGTGCGTAGGAAACTTTTGTTTTTGTTAATGCTGTTTTTCTTTCGTTGTTTTGCCCGTAGACCAGTTCCGGTCTTTTTGGCGCATTAGTTTTTGAAAGATAAACATATTTAGATCATGATTAGATAATTAATTGATTATTTTTGTCAGATATTTGGAAAGACCTGAATGAATAAACATCTTTGTTTCTAAAGTAAAATTCGGAAAGTTTTGTAAGGGTATTTTAATTCCATTGTTTTATAGACTTCATCGAGATTGTTAAATGCAAGATTGTTAAATGCAAGATTGTAATTCACTTGCATTTCCCTTTTAGCGTGCGTCAATTTGCCAAGCATAACACATAAATGGACTCGAAACAAGATACGCTGGTGCAGAACGAATGATGCTTGTAAACAGTTGTAGGGAAAAAGACAGGGTGGATGTACATAGTATGTGAGAGATTTGGCTGAACAAAGAGACACTTTGCGACTAACCTACTAATTTGTAGATGATAGATTTTACCAACTTTTTTTATGGATAAAACATGTAAATTTCTTGTTTAAAATATAATCCATATTTCTTGTATAAATTATGATTTATCCTTGCCTCAATTTGGCTAGACATTTCCTAAAATTAGTTTTACCCGGGCCTTTAAATCGACTTATCTGGAAATTTTGATTATATATATTATGATTATAAAATCTTCTCGGAATCCGTAACATGAATGAACCTCCAACATCGAGAAAATAACTGTTTTCCAAAACATTTTCCTCGTGAACGATAAAGAATTTGCCCAAAATAACAGATTAACTATTGAATGGTTATGTGATCTTTATATCATGATGCCCATTTGTGATTGAGATTTTTTTGTACTATATTTGACCTTGCAGGGCTCACAAAATTGTTAAGGAACTTAAGTTGTCAGCAATTTCGGTATAAAAAAAATTCTTCAAATCTACACCGCTTTATATGGAGCTCTCGCCTGTAGGCGGGGGGCATTTTTAGCGACAGCTACTTTGCTAGTGTTATAGACGTCAATTTGACGTAGTTTGGGAAGCGGTGTTTCACGCAATTTGTCAGTGCGGGGTATTTGTTATTAGAATTCGCCATAGGAGATCTGAATTGTTTGCGTCAAGACTTGATTACTGAAGCTTTTTTTTCAAATTGACCTAAGCTGACAGAGAGTACTTTCTTCTCCTGTTAAAGAATCACTTTTCCACGTAGCTTGGGTAAGCCTAAGAAGCCGTAACCATTCAGGAAACACGAACACGAAATTTAGGTCAGTGTAAGAACTACCATCATGGAAGTAGTGTATACCCGACTCCAAGTATCGGGTCCTTGCTATTTGACAGCTGACGTTCTGACCACTTTCCTTACTGGAAGTAGAAAGCTTAATCTTACGTTAAGAGTTTGATTTTTAAATTTACGTCGGGTCCAAAAATTCAAATTTCAAGTTGATTTACTTATATAAGTCTAGAAGAACTTTTTGCTGCTTCTCTTTGATTTCCGTACAAGGATTTTTGTAATATTATAAGAATTTCTTGCATGGATTTAAGTTCACATGCACATTTTTCTTGTTTATTGTGAGGAAAATGAAAATTTATTCACTCGAAAAAAGTGAGATTTATGGCAAATTGTAGCTTTTCGTCATTTTCCAAAAATATATAAATTTACTAGCCATGAAATGGTGGTATAAATTTTCGTGGGAGCGGAAACTTGTGTTGAATTCAATTTTTCGAGTTGGCACAAAACTTTGGACTTCCGATCAAAATAATTTTTACGACCATTTCTGCTCGTAAGGTAGGAGAGAGCTGAAAATAACACACCAATCCAAATTTATTTATTTTCTACATTGTTATGGAGCGGAACTCATCTTTTTATAGATAAAACCACATTAAAATAAATAAAAGCCATTCTCAGGATGTAGTATTTACCATCTTTTAAGTGTAAGCAATATTATTGACGTAAATGCGCTACCACATAGAAAGTGCCAAGTAAATGATGCTTAATACTTATCATTTGATTTATTTCGGCCCTTGTGAAAATTGATCACTCTCTTGTTGTTGCTAGTCCAAATACCTGCCTTACGTATTTCTCTAGGCAGAAATGTTTCCGCACTTTCCTGCAACTTCGCCTTCTTCAAGACAGCAAGATAGGGTCAGAGCTTGATTTCTATGTTCGTATTTCTCCACTGCGTGCGCTTTGTATCACTAGTGTAATAATGTGTTACCGATACCTTTGCATTTAAACGTACTTTAAGTTTTTACGTTTAGGCTTTCCAGTTTCAACGTGACCCTAGTCCGACAAACCTCACTTGACGAATAGTTTAATGATTGATGTGATTGTTTACCCAGGATAGCATCTTCAGTTGATCATAAACCTCTATGAATGGTGGTCTTGCTTTCCTGGAAACACCTCAGGGTACTATGCAGAAATAACAGTGATTGTCAAATTTCACTACCGACAGTCTCAGGACACATTAACCACTCGACCACGGCTAAGAATAAACAAATCTAAAAGTTTCACATATCCAAGTAAAAAAAGCACGTTGATTTTTGCAAATACACTTACGACACTCTATTCCCGATAAATATTTAAACCAATATTTTTCGTTAGTCATTACCATGTTTGGTAGGTCCACTGACTAAAAAGGGAAAGATACTAAACGAGCTGCGACAATAATAGTAACCGTGGTAATAATAAACAGTAATAAACATGCATTTCATATTGTCGAGCTACACCGGATTAAAGAAACTGTACCGGGCACGTACCGTATGCTTGGTCGGGCCGCATACCGGAGGGCTAGGTTTAACTTGTAAAAGTTACTAAGTTCTTTTCAGAATTTATTTTAAAGAAATGGGAGTGATACGACTGATAGAACAACGACAAAACTGCCAAACTCTAGGCTGAAGTGAGTCTCGAACTCATGAACTCATGGGAAAGATGAATAAGCATGAAAGAGCAGTTGCAAGCCTTATTTTCACTATTTCAACCAGAATTTTGCATTCAATTTACGGAAATCCAGGGCTCCATAAAAGATTGCCTTCCTGATAACGAGTCTGTTTCATACCTTTGCAAATAAAAGCCAATGTCGCTATGCTTGAAAAAAGGCTAAAGGGCCTAGCTAGACAACCCATCGCGTTTCTGTAATTTTGTTATTCCTCTAGACACGTGTCTGATAGACGTACGATTTTATCAAGACACACCCTCGAACTGAGAAAATGCATATAATATCAGCCCATATAAATCCTTCTGATTAACCTGGTGATAAATTAAGGATGTTGTTTTAACTGAGAACGTGGTTTTCGTTTGTCATCTAAAAATCACATATCTAGTTTCCGCTGTTAAACACACCCGGACCGTTGTATAAACTGCAATGTGTATAATTTGTCTAAATACGTATTGACGTAATCCTTAAGAATAACATACCATGTTTGTACTAGGGTTATTTTTGTAACTGAAGTACAGTTAAAACGTGGCAAATCACTGAAAAAAGAACAACGTCTGCCTAAACTAAGACTGACTACCTTTTACGTGCACAGCCCTTTTCTATTGAGCCCTTCTATTTATCTCCGGAAATACGTATGGTACGACCCTGAAACTTTGCACACAGCCAAAATCACAAAAATGTCAATAACTTTTTGATTGGAAAATGGTTTTACTGTTCTGTCTGAAGTTTCCGAAAGCTAATACAATGTTTACAAAGTTTACAAAAAATCAATTGAAGCTTCTTCAGACTCAAAATGCAGCTTTTCGGTTAAAGCTTACTGAGCTTTGTTAGTTTAAAAAAAGAGTAAAGATAAATTGGCTGAGAAAAAGTGAAAAGTGTTGCCAGTGACGGAAAGACAGGATGGAATCTTCGAAAATAAAAAGCTGAATATATTCTTCAATTCTATCTCAACCTTTGCCCAAAATAAAAAAAGTTTCATTCTCAGCAGAGATACGAATAATACAAATTTTTTCTACCAATAAAAATACATCAATGACCGAACCTTGTGAAGTTCTGTGGTAATCTTTAGAAGGCTTTGAGCGTGACGGATGGACGTGAACGGATGGACACAAAAGTTTCGCGAAGAAAAAGTTGTCATAATATGAAAAACTTGACATTTTTTCGTGAATGTACCTTCCATGTAATAAATTTACACTATCAAACACGGAAATTTTGAAATTTTTTGGCCTTAATTTTTGATATTTTGAGAGTTGTCCAACCGTTACAAAAACCAAATTTGCAGAATATTTCATTTTGAATAGCATGCCATGCATCATATCGTCAAGTTATCTATTTTAAGTTAACCTTAGGTGAAAGTGCAGAATTTATTTATAGATAATGGCGAAACAGTTTTTCAATTGGTAAACTCCTGGCAAAATTAGGTAAAAAATAACGGAACAAAAGTTTTATGGTCCAATGATTTCAATATAACAGGGCTATGTACAGGGTGTCCAAGAAACATTCGCCCCGTGTTTTAAAACAGCTATAGCTTTTAAAGAATTTATCAAATTTTAACGATTTTTATAGCATTAGAAAGGATTTACTTTAAGTTATTCAAAAATATAATTTTTCAGCAATTTATGATGACACGGCTATAACAAAAGAATTATTGGTCGTTAAATGTCGTGTTGATTAACCATTATAAAATTAATTACCGTAGCAGTGGAATAAATTCTTATTTACTCGTAAAATAGCTAAATAAGTAGATTATAACTTACATCATTTGATAGCTGAAATTAAATCCTTCGAATGGTATTAAAATCGGTAAAATTTTATAAGTTTTTAAACAGTTATAACTAGTTTAAAACACGAGCAGAATTTTTCTTGGATACGACCCAGTACTCAATTTATATATGATAACACTGTCCGTCATAAAACATCCCTAAATCAATCAAGGTTTGGGAACTATTGATACTAGTACCGTTTGTTATAACTAGCGAAAAGGCGTAACCATCCCTATTGATATAGTTTACGCTCTAGTCATTCTTGAGCATTTTTTTCAGACAGCACATGCATGTCTCTTAGAAAAAACTTCGAAACAGAGGCCAGTGAAAAAAGAGGGCTAGCTGCAAAATTCATGGTAATCTGCAGTAGAAGAATTTTAATGAAAAGCCCATCACCAAAAGCCAGTAGAAGAACGAATATCATCAATTCTGAATTCTCTTAATTTAATGTATCTCGAAGGTTTGCTGAGTTAATATTGCTTGTGTCCTTTAAAACTTTATTGTATCAACATTTAAAACTTTTATGTATCAACAATTTTAAAGCAGAAATATAAACATATCAACATTTATCAAAAACGATATGATTTCCAGAATATCGATTTCAGCAGAAATTAAATTACAAAACACGTTACCATCAATGTCTACATCGATTTTGTCCGAGTCACTCATAGCAAAAATACGATTTCATGCACTTTTAACGAAATGCAAACATTGCTAAATTAGGATAATTTTTTTGTGACAAATCCAAATTCAAGTTCTAGACTTTCTTTCTCAAAACAA
The DNA here is from genome assembly GCA_032270445.1 of Darlingtonia californica. Taxonomy (NCBI): domain Eukaryota; kingdom Viridiplantae; phylum Streptophyta; class Magnoliopsida; order Ericales; family Sarraceniaceae; genus Darlingtonia; species Darlingtonia californica. Next base: position 4,839 of record JAUBWS010092920.1, on the reverse strand, counting down.
TACTTTTTTTCCACTAAAAATTGGTTCACATCAATTTCACATGCCAAAGAGCGACAACATTTCAAAAAATAGTTTTTCTCATAATAATAATTTTTCGTGACGGATGGACAAACTAAAAAAATTGGCTAAAATGTCAAAAGACAATGACTTGCATTTTTGAAATAGCTTAGTGCGAGATAGCTCCAAAAGAAATTAATCAGAAAAAAAGAAAAGTAGGAGAAGGAACCTAAACTTCCAGGAACAATTTTCGTGACGAATGGGCAAATCAAACTTTGAAGCGTCAAAACTGATCACTAAAATAAATTATATATAACTCAGCTTGGTTGCAGATTTTTGGGTTTTCTCTTTCTAATTGTAAAAATATATACCTTGAAGAAATTTATCAGATATGCTTATTTTCTAAGCTGTCACGCTAGTCTCAGATGGTGAGATAGCGTATAAATGCAAAACTGCTGCAAAAAGCATTACCAAATTGATGATTTTTTTAAAATTTTAATTTCTCATTCTGCAGTAGAATTTTTGACAAAATATCGTTACCGAAAGATTTTCAGCCAATTCTATTTTGTGTTACCACATCCCACCACACAAATCCGTAAGCTCCTTATATACTCCATCCGTACCTTCTTTCCTCCAAAAAATTCTCACCATCTTCGAGGATAATATTGTTTCAGGATTAGGATTATAGGATTCATACTTACCCTTATTTTTGCGAATCATAATTTTGGTGATTTTTTACGTGGTTTTATTTCTGCGAATTTCAAATCTATTGTACTATACTATACAACCTAAGTAGATTTAAGCAAGTGAAGGTAAAATTCCTTCATTTTAAATACTTTAAATGAGACTTAAAGTTCGTATGAACTTGAAGTAATCATTAAAGGTATTTCGGTACAGTTTTTGACTTTAATTTACCTTATTAAATAAGTGAAAAAAAGATTTCAAGATTAACTTATAAAAATACTTTACCATGGATTTATTATTCATTTGTGGTGAATTTATTTTTGTGAATTGGTCCTCCAAAGATATTTTGTAAGGATTTTATGATTCTTTATTAAAATGTATTAGAATATCGCGGATTTGGCAAAAATTTGCGAGCATCGCGAAAATCTGTCCGGTAAAGAATTTTTCTCCTTAAAGGTAACTGTAATGAATGAGGATCCAGTGTTTCTAAAAACACCGGAAAAAGAGCAATTAGGAAATTTTACTAAGAGCAAGCTTGCAAAGGTGTCAGACCTGGGACCTCTAAGTTATAAACTAGCGCAATTCGATCAGGGAGCGATGAGCAACAACAACCGTTGACAATTTTGTTTTTGCCATAATTTGCTGTTAAATTTCATAATGCCAATTACTACGTGATTACTTTCGAATGCATCAATTGATTCACGCAAACACGTAAAGTTAGAGTTTAGTTAAATGTTTTTGCTGAAAATATTTCCGTAATTGCAAAACAAGTAATTAGCTGAAAGTTTCAATTCCTTTCCTGACTGGTTTAAATACATGTAATTTGTGGTAAGAGGAAAATCAATTTGTAGTTCAAAGTTCGTCTGACGACATATTTGTTAGGAATGTCAACACTGAAGAAAATTATCATATTCTTGATTTTATAATGTGTAATTTTTAGTCGAGTTCATTTTAAAAGGTAGACCGTTTTTAGGCACTCGAATTCCTAAAATATATACACAGTACATTAAATGAGTTGTGTTGAGGGCTTAGCCGATCAACTCTCAAAGCCCGTAAAATCTCGCCAGATGAAAAATGTAGCTGCATGCAGCAAAGAGTTAATGGTCGGAGTCAAAATCAAAGAGAGAACCATAGGCTATTAGCTCCCGAGCTAGGTTATTGGTGTGATAGAGTACCAACTTGTTTTTCTTATACTGTATATCCAAATTCATAATATTTAATTCTGTAGTCAAGCCTCTTTAAAGTTGAACCTTTTTTAACCCAAGCAAATACTATTGTAAATGTAAACACAGTAGATACACAGTAGTATATCAAAATATACTTCAAAAGGGAACAAATAATCAACAAGTGTCAGCAAATAAGTAGGTTGGAATTTTTTTTGCACGATCTTTCAAATTGTCAAGTTCCTGACCAAAATGACAAGTGCATCAGGGTATAGTTTTCAATTATAATTGTGTGTTTTTGAAGAGTACTTTACCTTAGGGAACAAACAAAGTCAAAAACAATATTCTAACAAATAAATTTTCACTTTTGGTCACGGAATCCCATTTTAATAGGGCCGTTAACCCTACCAAGACAAAAACGAAAGGTTTTCACAAATTTTCAAATGTTAATCTTGTTTGCTTATATAGTTATGCTCATTTTGCTGTAAATTTAGCAAAATTTTAACAGATCATAACATTTGATAGACAAAATATATTGACACGAAGTAGTCATATATCATTAAATGAAATCTGCTGACTCATCAATTTTGACGCGCCAAAATCGAAAAAACATTTGGCATATCTGGTGCAATATAGATCAGGTCAGGACTTGATTTTTTCTCAACTCTGACGATTCATCTATGGTAGCTTAGCCTTTTAGCTTTCTAAATATGAAAACAGGCCCTACTAGCCCCCCTCCCGCCCACCCCTCAAAAAACTAACCTGGTTTTAGTGATATTTTGGCTCTGACGACCCTACAATTTATCTGCAAAAAATACCTTAACACAAAATAATGTAAATGTAAATTGCTTCTTGGAAGTTTCTGACAAGATATTTCACATTGTCAATTATCTGACCAAAATGAGCTGTGCATTAAGGAGCTGACCAGCTCAGCTCAGCTCACAGGTATAAATAGAAAACTAACTGTGTTTTTCAAGAGTAGTTTACCTCAGGGAACAAACATGATTTCACAAGCATGTTTACTTTAAGGTCACGAATTGCAAAAACTACCTTCTTGAAGTAAGGGGAGCTGCTTCTTAAGGACCGCAGACACGTGGAGAGATGAGTAATGCACCTCGCAAGTTTTGGTGAAGCATTATTGTTTTGTGATTTCGTGCTTTGAGACATCCTTGGAAATAAAAGAATCTCAAAGTAAACTGTAAAATCTCATCAGCTGCAAAATACAGTTGTACGGAGTTGCATAAGGTTTTTATTGAAATCTCATTGGCTATAAGGGGTTATTTTATGGAATTAGGAAAAATGAAGCTTCGAAAAATTAGAGGAGTTACTTTCTCAGGACTTAACATTTCTTTTTCTAAAATTAAAACTTTGTTTGTCACGTTAAAAACTTTGCTTTGTTTAGACGAATACAAATCCGAAAGCAAGCAGTGTGAGGCTTTATTTGCAAACCCGTTACTTTAAACCCATATTTTGATCAACCATAATGTAACATCAGCAACCGGATGTTTTTGTTATCGAGTGCGTGGTTTCCTTTGGCAAATATGCGTCAACTTATTGAGGTCAAAAACTAAAGGTATAGTTTCAGATGATGGTGAAAACGTATAGAAATTTTGAGTTTGTAGTATGTGCTATGCAGCAAAGTTCCACATAAAACACCGACAGAGTGCTTCAAAAATTGTTTCCACATAGTGTGAAAATTACATCTTTTTCAGCCTGTCTCAGCCGGTATTTTAGATCCGGTGTTCTGTCCCACACAAATATTGTTGCATTGTGAGTTACATTTTGCTTCCCTCTGATTTAGTGCAGGTCTGTATAAACCATTAAAACGATAACCTGTGTTGAAGAAAGGGATAATGAACTCTTCTCAAAATCACTATTTTCACGTTAGGCCTCGTTTTGAAACCAATTTTGTCCTGGAAATTATTTGATTTTTTGTGATTTGTCATGAGAGTATTTAAACGAAAACGAGGCTTAACTTGTTTAAAATCAATCCCGGGAGGGGTTTATAAATCACGTATGTATACGTGTTTCAAATACTTTATTAACTCTGTTTGTACCGGAAGCAAATTTCGTTTTTAATTAAAAGTTGAATGAAATCAATTTCAGACTGTTTTACTTGCATAATTGTAGGAAACTATGAAAACTGGCAATACTTAAGAAATCTTGCAAAATAGCGGATTGAACAAATTTCCGTATCTCTCAATACCAGTTATCCGTTGATAGTGAAATGTTGGTATATTTTTCCTGATCAGTTTTGATGGTAATATCCGACCTGCAAACATGATTAGAAGGGTTAACTTTTCATTTCAAATGTCATTGTTGATTTGAAAATGATTTATAAGCTCTGTGATATTATATTTAGGATGCCAGTTGTTAGCGCTGCAATCATGCAATCATGCAAAACTTGCAAGTATTTAGAAATAAAAACTGAATGATCGAAGCAAGTTCCACTCGCAATGCAATACAAGAACACCAGCCACTTCTTCCTTTAGAATCCTCAGTATCTATAGTGTAATAAAAGTACAATAGTACAAGATATCCCGATCTTCCCCATTCGTAAAATAGTACTGTATATTAGAGTGTTTAACGGTTAATTACGTTAGCGCTGAAGATCCCACTTTTAATAGAAAATCCTTAAGATTCGACAAGAAAGACCAATGCGCTATTCCACATTACCGGTTGACGATAATATCAAATTTATGTACAGTGTGATTCATAAAAAAGTCCAGGGTAAAAATTATTCACTATAGAGTTCGAAATAATTTTCAAATTGATATGATTTTTATACCAAATGATAGAAAATAAAAAAAGCTATCTAATGACACTTAAATCGCATTAAAATCTTAAATGTTTCAAAAGTTATAAGGGATTTTATCTGAAATATTGATACACAAACTTTTAATGATCAAATAGCAACTTTCACAATTGCAATCAGGCAAAATTTGATTTGAATAATAAAAATGTTTTGTTTTTGCACTCGTTTTTTACAAAATTA
>JAUBWS010092909.1:0-11402 GCA_032270445.1 Darlingtonia californica | reverse complement strand
AACCAAAGTTATTCAAGTTCAAATTAGTATTTAAGACCAAGGTTTCAAAAGAACTGACAAGAAGTTGATAAAAAAATTTTCAATTAGAAAAAAATTATGAATTTTATGCCAAAAAATGTTTTTTTGTGAAATTTTATGCCAAAAAAATGTTTTTTTGCTAAATTTTATGCAAAATTCGTTTTTTTATGATTTTTTATGATTTTATGCCCGCTAGGACCCCTGCTTTAGATACCATTAGAGGCCGTAAAAGTAGTATTTACCTGACACCTGTAGTGAGAGCTAAAACAAATAAATAGAAAATTCGTTAGCCGTAATAATATTTTACTACTATTGATTTGCTAACTTGAAAAAAAACCTAACGTGGTGGATAATGATAGTGATTTTTAGACAGAATTGGTACAGCTTTTACTGTTACATATTTAAATTCTGTCCAATTTCAAAAGATTATTAACTTAGAAATACCTCATTTACAAACCAGGGAATTTTTAATAATTTAATAATCCAATTTTAAGCTGTGGAAATTTGCAATTTGAACATTTTCTTTATTCAAGATAGCCCTCTTAAAATTCAAGGGAATCTTGTCATTTCATCTAATAACACTGTATCCAATATCTTCTCGTTAATAATCTTTTCAAAAGGATTATATAAAAAACTTACGTCTCATGGGAACGCTGGATGGCTTTTCTGCTTCTAAAGTCAGAGATAAAGTTATATACAGTGATACTTTATATACTTTTTTGGGACAAAATCTTCATGGTCTCTATTTTGCGCAACAAATTGACTTCTACGCAAAAGTATTTTATTAATTAAAAAAAACATCATTGAACTGATTTCAGACTTTATTGATCAATATCAACAAGGAAAAGAATTCCACCAATTGCCACAACAGCGAACAACTTACTTTTCATTTTCTTGCAATATATTACAAACACAACAAGAAGAACAAGGAAGACAAATCCAGCCGCTGCCGCACCAGCAATTAAACCAACGTTCACATCATCATCGCCTAAATTAAAACAAGAAATGGAAAGTGATTAATTCATCAAGTATAGTTGCTTCACATTATCGATTTTCAGCTTAGCCTTATGAAATAACAAAGTACCGACCCTATGGCTTCTTTTAAACTCACGACAAGCGAGTTCAGGTTGTTAATTAGAAGCGCGTAACTAAGCTAACTTCCGAAACCTCAAGAATAGGCAAATGGCAATATAGGAATCGAGGAAAAGAAAATATTCTATGATGGAATACCCTCTCTCAACAATATTTTTCCTTATCAAAAAAAGTTCAAAAAAAGTTCACTTATCAAAAATTTCCCAAGCATAACACCCTCGCTTTGAGTTATGAACATTTCAACATTGTTTTATCTCAAAGGCTCTCCCCCGTACGTGGAGACATGCTAGTTCGTTGATGATAGTTCCCAGGGACTGAGGATGATGTCCCAAGGAAAATTCTTTTTTCTTGTTTGTGTGTTGTATACCCAATTTTGCCACATTTCATTTTTGAGTTCTTTTAGGGCACTAAAATTGGCGTTCAACATGAGCTTATAATATAAACACTTGAGGAGCTTCAGATTTCTATATCAATTTCAAATGTTCGCTTTTGGTATGTTCGGTAGTCATGGTTTAACGATGAATCACTCTACATACCAGATTAACGATTAGTGTCTGGTAATGAATGAGTTAATGGATGAGTTAGTTGCGTACCGTGGATTGAGTTTTCCTGATGATAATTTGGCGCAGAAATTAGATTTATGTAGACAGTTATTTTAAACAACATTTGAAAGAACTCCACAAGCCCATAAATAGTTGTAATTTTTTAAGATTAACTTTAATATTTGATAATTTTTAATCTTTTAATGCTAAGACCGGGCGAAGAAAAACTCTTCATGACAAAATAAAGGTAAAACTAGTAGCCGAAAAATCATCCCAAGATGTTGAATACTCAAGGCCTTAGTATGGTTTTGAATTTGAGAGGATTACTCCTAGCCTTACCTCTAATAGTTGATAACAGCTCTAATATAACAGCAAATAGGATATCCTTAACTGAGGAAAAACGAAAAATTTAAATGCGTGCACGTCGCGGGTCAGCTGTACAGAAAATAACTCATCCAAATCGCATAGTAAAACCATGACTGCAGATAAGACCGCATAGTTATGAACAAGGCAAGTCAACTCTCATATCAACGCACTTGTGAATGAAAGTGATAGAGGTTGTCACATGAAAAAAATTTAAGCGAGCGCAGGATCCGAGGGAATGCGTACAAAATACTGTACAATCTCGATTATTCAAACCGATTGTAACTCAAAATATTTTTAATTCCCTTACGTCAACACTCGCTAGTTAAAATATCTCGTTGTACCTTCAAGTGTAAGTAATTTTCGGCAGAAATTCTTTTTTCTATTAAACAACATCAGATAAGCAAGTTGTGCAAACACTACAGTATCTGTTCAAAAAGATTAGAAGGCAGATGGGTACCGGCCTAAAACATAAAGTCCACAGCGAAAAGAATGGAAATGGATTTTTAAAATCAAAACAAATAGTTGAAATGCTACCTTAAGGGAGTTAATTGTTTGCGAAATTAATTTTTGTGGATTAGGGGTAAAAAAAAATGGCTTAATTTGCGGAATAAATTTTTGCAGATGAGTGATTTTCTCACAAATTTGCGGAATTTATTTTTGCGGATTTAGACCAAATCCGCAAAAACAAATTCCGCAAAAATTTGTTCCGTACATATTTCTTCCGCACTCAATTTCTTTCTTTTTTGAAAGCAGTATTTTTGCAAAAGAAGACTTTTTCATTTTAAAACTTAGGTACGCTAAGGTAGATAGATAGGTTTAAGTAAACTAAAATCAGCTTACTTTCGATACAAACTCAGACTGGTTTGGAGTGTCCGTTGTAGTGACTAAGGCCTTGGGCGCGTAAACCGGAGACTAGATTTCGACTCCTATACGAGACTGTCAGCAATGAAATTTTCAGACCACAGCTAATTCTATATGGTGTCAGCTTTTTCAAGGAAAGTAGGACCCTCAATGATAACAGCTCATAAAGAACTGAGGAGGTAATCCAGGGCTTCAACCATTCTTTAACTCCTGAGTTTTCCAGCTATAGGGATTATATAAACGTGCATCAGATATATATACCGGGGTGTTAGTTACCTTTATTTTGACTTGAAGAGTTGGTAGTGTTTGAGGTAGTTGAGGTTGTTGAGCTAACCGTGGTCGTGGTTTCTATGGTGACGATGGGTAAATATTAAACTTATGTGCATAATTTCAAGCCTGTTACTGTAGTTGCTCACTGAAATAACTGATAATTGTGATTAGTGATTAGTAATATTTATATTTAAGTTAGATTTACTTCGTGTGGATACAATTGCACGTGGATTTATATCGCAGTCTCGTGTACATTTTTTTGCAGTTTTCTTCATTTTCTTAGGTATTTTGGAAATAAAATCATGAAAATTCTTACTTCGCCTACTAAAAAACACCCGCGAAATTTACCCATGTGAGGTAGAAGACTTTAAGACGTTAGAAACGATAGTTGGTGATTTCTTGATGAATGCTATGCGCGTTTGAATGTTATTACCTTTAGAATGATTGTAAATATCAATTTGGGATAGTAACCTCATGTTATTTTGCTAATTTTCCAACAACTCAGCCGAAAAAAGATTACTAGTTTATTACATGCTAACCCTTATTTGAAGCAGTTGCTTAATTTTTCTTCTCCTTGAATCCTACCGTCGTGACCACAGGGCGCTTTTCTACTCCACCTCACAGGCTCCGAGCGAGAAAGCGACCTGTGGAGACATTCGTTTCAGTTACCATCGGGGTGCTGAATGTGACGTAATCTTTTAAGTCGATTAGCCAATAGCGTACTTGTTATGATGTTTAGAGGTATGTCTTTTACGCAGTCTATTGTTATAATGTTCGTTCCTCTGCGCATGCTCGATAGCAAACCCGGCCAATGTCTCCACAGGTCGCTTTCTCAATCGGAGCCTGTGAGGCGGAGTAGAAAAGCGCCCTGTGGTCACCACGGTACTTGACTCCAGACAACGCTTTTAAATCAATTTGTTTAAATTGTTGTTATTGTTTTGGTATGTAGCTATGTAAAAGATCAAACGCCAAAAATTCGGAAATCTAACTTGTATTCGAAATTCGAAAAGCACGAAAACATTTTCTGCGGTTGATTTTACGCGAAAAAATGTGATTCAGGGATAGTATTATGTAGCTGTTTAAAAAGCTTGTTTATGGGAAGAGAGGTTAAATTTACAAAAGCCCACTATAATATCTTGCCTCATTTTATCATCACATGAAAATAAAATGGCATTAGCATTTTTGAAAGGAATAGCTTATGAGAGTCGGTATCAAATTTGGAGTTAAACAGTGTGTCCTGAAAAAAACGGAACCCAAACTTTAAGCAACTATATCTTTTGAAATTTAAGGCTAAAGCATGTGATTTTTTTTATACCAGAAAGAAGAACATTTTATTTTATTTTCAAATATATAATTCTTATTTTCATATAAAAATTATTTGGACCAATATTGCAATTCTAAGCATGAGACCTTTCAATTAAATCTATAACGATCAACTAAGACAAAAATGAATGGATATTTATGACCCGGTTAATGCAAAAAGTGATAAAATAGCAACTGTAAACAGAATGCTAGATTTACATTTGCACGACTTACTTGTTACAAGAATCATTTTATCAATTTTGATGAACAAGACATTTTTTATTAAAACTTGTTATTTCAGCTTGCTTTTGAGAGGTTCCCAGAAAGTTGTGGGCATAAAGTTTTTTTCTTCAGTAAAAACTCGAGCTTAGGTACAGTCCACACGATCAATAAAAAATTTGTGTTTTTATAAACATTTCGTGATACACACAGCAACTTAAAACAAGTCAGCTCGACGTAACTTTCCGAATAATTTTCAAATAATAAACTATACAAAGTAAACGTAATATTTTTGAAAGGTTAAAACAAAGATCTTTCTAATGGTATAAAAACCACATAAAACAAGTAGATATTCAAAAAGTTATATTTGTCTGAAACTTGGGTTCCGTTTTTTTAGGACACACTGTAAAGTAGCTTAATAAAAAAGTTTTTAGTAATTATTGTAAGTAATTATCATTAGTAGAAGTTACTAGTTTCAATTACAAGAAAAACCAAAATTTATCTTAGTACCTCACAATTTTTGTAAAAGAAAACAAAAACAAAACGCGAAGAGCCAAAAAAAGTAGCCAACCAGATATTTTGTTAGAAAAATGAAAGAAACAAAGTCATTCATATAAAATCACAAATTACTTCGTTTGCATTGATTAGTGTTATAGAACTATGTTTGTATTGTTTAACCAATAACAACCTTTCGTATGAGCTAGATATTCAGTTGGCGCAACACTGGTTTTCTTTTAATTAAAATAGAATTATATATACTTGGAATTTCAGAAAAAATCAAGACTTTGTTTCGCATTCTTATTACAAAACATCTCTGAATTGGCGAACTTTCAAAACGTCCATAAAGTTGCAAATTATTAGATTCGAACAGACATTTTAAGTTTTTCAACAATTAAACTTGAATTAAATTTTTTCATAAGTATATTCAATTCAAAGGGTTCAAGGGTTGTTTATACCTGTCGGATTTGAAGTAGTACTTGCAGTTGTAGTTTTTGTAGTACTTGTGGTTGTAGGTGCTATGGTTTAGTAAGTATATTCAAGATGAAGTATTTCTCTCATGTTAATATCGGAATTTCTTACAATTCAAAATATCTTTTATGCTGGGTTAAAAGTTAAAAACAAAACATAATGTACCATGGGTGTATGTATATGTGTTATGTGTGATGAGGATATGTCTATTAATGCTATGATTGTGAACGTTGACTACCTTATCAGCCAAAAAACATCGGCCTAAACTTTCGTCGGTGACAAATCTCAATTTTCAAAATCCTGGTTTTGATAAAAAAAGTTATGGGAATTATTGCTTCTGCGTTGTTGAAAAAAAAAAAAAACTTTTGAAACCGTTTTTTCTGCCCAAAATTTCGTCACCCGCGAAAAATCTCGTCACTTAGGGCTGACTTTTTTTGATCGATACGATAAGCAGCGGTAGTAGTCCTCTAGAATGATTTTCATGGTTAAGTTTGAGGTTTTTACATGAGTTAGGGATCGTCTCCGAATTTCTTCCAAAATTGTCTTTTCAAAAAATTGTCTTTCAGATTCATCCTAAAATTCGTCCTGTAAATCGTTGTAAAAATTGCTCTGATAAAATCGTCTTTTGAAAATCGTCTTTTAATCGTCCGAAAATCGTTCTAAAAATTCCATTTTCAAAGTCATTGCAAAAATCGCTCCAAAGGACGATAAAAACTCACGCATCCTTTATATAAATCTCTTTTTAAAAGACGCATAAGAGTGTCCAAAAAACGGGTCGAAAATTGGAGACAATCCCTTACTAAGCAAAATTAAGCGTTTAAAATTATTTGAAAACATGCGTAGAAATAAAAACCAAAATAAAAGTGAATTCACACGAACATGGTTAAGAGCTTGGAACTGGAGTAAGCATCAATTATTAAAAGTTTTTTTAAATTCAAAACGTTAAATATTAGTACTTCTAGCCGAATCTAACCATTTTGAACGATTTTCCAATTTTCTTTTTGCCCTTAATAAGAATCTTAATTCGGTAAATTGAGCCTGTTTAAGAAATGTCGAGACTTCTAATGGGGTTTAAAAGACTTAAATACAGTATGGAAATCATGCGATTGTGAGGTGGTAATAGGTTGTTGTGCATGATGTGAATGACTGATTTTAAATCCTGACTATATCAAAATTACTTAAAAAGGCATATACTAAGGCCAACTTTCTGTCCACAGGGCAGCTCTATAAAAGGATCAATATCTTGCAGATTCAGCCCATGAAAAACAAAACCAATGTGAGAAATCGTATTTTAGGTTGGATTTCCAGGATATGTGATTAACCATTAACATGTGATGTGATATGTGATTAACCATAAACGTTCATACTCCTCCCACTATAGGTGAAACTAATATAGTCATTGATGAAATTCTAAGAGAGCAAACTTGCCAAAATTTTATTGGATAGATTTGTAAAAATTGAACTGGAGATTTCACGTAACACGAACAAAAAAGACACTTACCTGCCGTTGTCGTTGTGGTAGTAGTCGGTGTAGTAGTTGTTGTCGTTCTTGTGAGTGGCAAGTATTTTGATTCTTTGTTGACACTAACCTGAATGCCATTCCAATATACAATTGTCCGATATGTTAGTCCCGTTGAATTTAAGGTATAAGCAGAATCAGTAAATGTTTCATTTGATACTGGGACTTTAATTTCATCAGTTGAATTACCACTTTGATTAAATGAAACTACCATATAAACGTTACAACGTCCATGTTCTCCTGCTTCCCATGTCAATATTGGAAAACCAGATGTCTCCTGAAGAACTACGTCACTAACATCGACTAAGGAATGAACACTCAAAAATCATTTTTTGAACAAGTTACCTAGCTTGGTTTTTTTTGCATTTGTGTAAAGTACAGAAAACTATGACGATATAGCTGCTTTCAAAACGACTGGACTTGTCATTCGTATTGTTATTCAACCAAGTAAAATTAACTTTGCGAGAAACAAACTATGCGCGTGAATTTCGCAAAACTCAACTTGACTTTGTTTATAATATACGGTATAAAAGCTTTCTACTATAAAAAAATCACTCAACATGTTATACCTTGAGTGATTTCATGGTAGGTTGGTTTGCAAGCTATAGTTAATTTATCAAAGAATTTCGCAATTACATATACAAGCCAAGTGCGAATTCATTGAAACAAAATGCATGAAATTTGCAACAGACAACTAAATGAACTGTATTAACTGAACTATTTAACGCCATCGACGACTAATGAAAACTTTAACTACCCATCACAAGTAGAAAAGCCTACTAATAATTGTAGAGAAAGAGCATATAATTTAATTAGTCGTATCTGTGTAAATACATTTAACAAATCATATTTTATAGAGTTGTTAACAAAGTAAAAAAACATAATATCTAAATTGAGAAAAAATGAAAGCACAGTACTCTGAAGACTTACAATCTTCTATCAAAATAGTGGAACTTCCAGTAATATTTTTGAACGCTTCAGCCTTGTATGAAATCTCTCGACCACACATCTTCGATTCTATCTTTAGCTGAAACGAGTAAGTATATTGGTGTTGGTCTTTCAAGCTTTCATCAACAGGTTCCCCAGCGATAGGTTCATCTTCGAGGTACCAAGTGACGTTTGGCTTTGGCATTCCACATAGTGTGACATTTCCAGTAATAGTGTGATCAGGACTACACGTAAAGTTTTGAGGTAGAGTTTTGCTCCCACATAATTCTGCACCGCCTATATGATAAAAAGATTGTGGATGGATTCAGGTGTCTGTTATGACAGTGGAAAAAATCGACCCAGAATCGAAAAGTTTTCAGCGAAATCATGGGAAAGATTAAGACTAATTAAAAGATTTTAATTGCAAAGTGCATCCTTCAATACGGATGAGATGAATTTATACATGTGAGATGTACCATAATGAACAGCATTTTATGAAAATTCGGTAACTCTAAAAGTTATTTCACGTCACTAAGCTTAGCTCACGCATATAAGAAAGACACCTAGAAGAGTAGGAGAAAAAACGAAGCAGAAAAAGCACTTAAAATTCTTTATAGCTTAATCGGACAAATTTTCGCGCGGATAAATTTTCGCTATTTTCACGATTTCTATTGTTTTATAACAATGGCCTATTGTTTTAAACAATAGAAAATAAAAAAATCGCGAAATTAAATCCACGCGAAATTTTCTCCACCTAATGTACAAAATAGTAATTAATACTATCGTTAATGCTTTTATTTTCATATAAATAGAGTTGAGATGCAATCATTTAAGTGGTGAATAATTTCAATATATTTCTATCATTTTCTAACCTAAAATGAAATGAAATACAATTTATATGACTATATAATTGAGTTCAATCGACAAAGTCATCGTACTGGTTCCATCATTGTATTTTGGTCAGAACTCCTGACATCACGAAATTAATTTGATGGTCAGGATCCTACTCCGGTAATCCTCCCTGTTGTTGACGAGGGCTTCAGTTCTTCGATGTAGAGAGCCTCCAAAGATATGCTTCTCCCCTAGTTGTCAAGGCCAAAACCGTGGTGTAGAACCGTGGTGTTATCCAATGTTAATTCTTTTTAACATTCCTTCATATATTTCCTTACCGGTGATGATGGCCTTTCATGCCCGTTAAGTCGAATCTGCAAATGACCAGTTTGGCCAAAATGTAGGCAGCTTGACACATTCAATTTATTTTGTTTTAGCCTGACTTTTCTCTGCGCCTCTAGTAGCAGATTGAAACAGAAGAAGCTAAATTCTTAATTTTGACAAAAAGAATTTTTTCAAAGTGCCACGTGTTTTCATAATCCTGTTTTTACCATATTCGTATCAATGAAAGACTGTTGCCCAAATACTGCGATGATTATATTATGAGCATATTATGAGCAATATCAAATGAGTGTTTCAATTGATTTTAATTGTTAAGAAGTCAACGTTGGGGGGTACTGACTAAACCATAGTCATTATCGTTTGCAATCAGCTGTCAGAATTTCTTCAATTGATATTTACATCACAGGCCTTCATGGTAAGTTCACAGCAGCCCTTTAACGAATCCGCTACACAATTGAAGCTGATCAAATTTCCCAACATTGCTCTTACGATTACCAGTAATCAGCAATATCAAGATCTCTTTTAATCTCATAATCAGACCACTTTAGGCCATCCTCCGTCATCTATTTTAGCATCATAAAAAGTCAACAAGAAGCTGAACGGCTTTAATGAGTCGAGGACATAGACGGTGAATCAACCTGTATTTTACATTTGATTCCGCATAAATTGAGCAATTTCAACCTTTTAACTGAAACTAACTTAATTAAATCTTAACCAACTTAATTCAACCTTACTCAATTTTATTCAATCTGAACTCAACTTGGTTAAGTAATCCAGCGCGTATTTGAAACCCGTAATTTGATCGGTCATTTCAAATAATAGTGTTTTTATATGTGTGTGTATTATCATGACACATCCTATGGAGCCATGGCCGAGTGGTTAAGGGTCGCAGATGCGAAGGTTCCCGGTTCGAGGCCCACACCATGAAACTATCGGTGGCGAAAGGTGCCGTGCTGTTAAATTCCACACGGCTCCCTTGTGGGTGTTTCATGAGGTAGGCTGGCACTATGGTATGTAAGTATATCGTAAAAATCTACGCCTGCGAGAGTCAAATTGCTCTCCCGTGTAGATGATAGACTTGCTATATACCAAGGTCCAATGTGTCACGAGCATTGGGCTTGTAGTGACTAGTAAGCGCTGTGATTTCCTATCCTCTACTACTGCTGCTACTACTACTATCCTAGATAAAAATGTCTGGCTTGACTAGGTACAGTTTGACATTGACTAGTCTTCCAGACGTAGTGTAAATGTCTCAAACGTGCGCTTGCACCGCAATATCGTAGGTTCGAGTCCCGACCACTGCCAGGCAATATGTTAGACATCAGATCTGTTTCCAGCAGGGTTGATGAGTGTGATGGTAATCTATATCATACAATAGTTGTATTGTTTTTATTGTTGTTTTCATTGAATGCCTCGTTCTTTAAATTAGGAATAACGATCATTCTTGCGAAAACGCGCAGGACGACACGCTTGAATTGACCTAACTAAACCACACCCAACTTAATTCAACCTGAACTCAACGTAATTTAACTTTACTTCAACCCTAACTCAACTTAAGTCAAATAGATTCATTCTTAACTCAACCTAACCCAACTTAAACCAACCTCAACTAGTAGCTCAATTTAAATAAACCTCAACTCTTTCTAACACAACTTAAATAAACCTTAACAGAACCTTAAATTCAACCTCGCTAATTTGCACTGAACTCAACCTAACAGAACGATAAAATGTAGCCCGCGTGGTCTATGAGTCTGCTAAATGACGTGCCCTACGTGCCCTCATTTTTTTTACGTGTCCACGTGCCCTGACGTGCCCTAAGAATTTGACGTGCCCTATGAATTTGACGTGCCCTAAGAATTTGACGTGTCCTATGAATTTGACGTGCCCTAATAATTTGACGTGCCCTATGAAATTGACGTGCCCTATGAATTTGACATGCCCTTTAAAAATTGACGATCAGATGGTCAAAACTTCACGTATGACCCCATTCGAGCTGAATCTGTTGGATACAGAAGATTATTTGTTTTCAGACCTTCAAAATTTCACTTGTAAAGGGGGACCATTGATTGACTCAAAAGACCCCCTTTAGGCAAAATTTTTTGTGCTTATCACCTATTCACCCAAACAATCTTTGTCGATATACT
>JAUBWS010092898.1:0-11403 GCA_032270445.1 Darlingtonia californica | reverse complement strand
AACATTTATCAAACAATATTGGTTAATGTTTGTTAATAGTCAACAATATATTGCTAGCAATATATTGCTCTAGTGTATCTAATAGTCAAACTTGAAATGGAAGGAGTGATAAAGTACCTTGTGTTTCACGAGTTTGAGTTTCGTTTACAATTAAAGCTGCCATTTTTAAATTGACATGTACCGTATTGTAATGACCGGTGCTAAACCAATCAAATTTCAGTATTTCCCGTAATAATACATCTTAGTACGTCATCCAGGCAATAGTGTTGTTTACCGTAAACTAATTTCTTATCCAGTTACGCCTAACAAATGAATCTTTAAATAAGAATATTTTTTTAAAACATCTGAGTATGTTTTGTTTCAATCTTCCATCATTATGTCCCATCTCAGCTTAAGATTTGTGTGGTTTCTCCAGGTACCATCCACTCTTGACTTTATTATTAAGTTTATTAATAAAATCTACTTGAATTGTCTCTTTAGACCTGAATGAAAATATGATGAATCGCTTACAAATTTTTGTACTTCAAGGTAAGCTCCTTTTTTTTTTTACCTTAACTATATATTTTTTTTATTTCTGATTTTATCAATTTGATCTTTACTAATACTTAAACTTGCATATTCTAGAGTGTAATAAACACGTTCGGGATTGATTGACCGTTAGTTTTGCCACAGACTATGTGATCACCCTTATCAACAAAGTAACATTTATATTCCCCGATAGTTCTTCCTTTCTAATTATGATGTAGAAAGAAAAACCATAATTTCATTAAGCTTTTGAATTCGTATAGTACCACAATGTCTTTAAGTTTGACTCTTCATACGTCTTTATGGCCAACCAGATTCGAGTAATTTTGCAACTGTAATCAAATTTTCTTCAGTTTTAATCGGTTTATTACAGCTTATTCACCTTCTTGGTACATCTTGCGACACTTTTTCCATACCTTCCATCTTTATTTGTGTTCGATATGATGTTAGAAATCGTAAAGATTTCTTTGAGCGCTATGATATTGTCTCTCTATAAAAGGAGATTCGTTTTTAGTCATGTAAATTGCCTTTTCTTACAATAACTGGTGATAAGCTGTACTGGGTGATTTTCTCAGGCAAAGTCAGTGAGAGTTGAGGAAAGTCAGGGAATAATTTTAAAGAGTCGGCAAAAATTAGGGAGAACTTTTTTCTGTTTGAATATTTCTTAACCCTATGTTTATAGACTTTCGAGGGGACGAACCCCAGCGGAGCGGAATCCGCCACACTCCGATTATTCCTGATTGAGAAGGGATATGGACATAAAAATTGGTACACATAATGTCTATCATTAATTGTACAAGTTTGTACAAAAAGATTTTTGATGACATTATCAGAAATTTGCTGACGACAGCATTTTCTTGAAAATTTTCGAAAAAATTGTCCCCATTTTAAATATCAATTACTTTTGAATGAAGAATGATTTTTGAGTTCTAATGTCATATTCTGAAAGATAAGAGAATGCAGTTTAACATATTTTCTGTTTTTTACATGAAAATGATTATTTCTGGTGTAAATTTTCCTTCAAAATTTCCCAAATATTGAAAAAGTGATGACGTCAGCATCTATAACGTCATAGCATATTGCTACCATTTTGATGACAAATCAGAGCGAGATGAGTAATGTAACGTTTTCCTAAAAACTAAAACAATAGGATAAAAGTTTCTCAATAAAGATTAACATTTCTGATCGCTACAATGTTAACTCTGATATAGATTTATTGGGGTGTTGATAAGATTTCTGAGGTGAGAAATAAAGAGCAAAAGGAAATGCTGATTTCAGTACAACGCAGATCTGATTGTAAAGTTTTGTTTTTTATTGATCGTTAAACTGTAAATGAGTTTTTCGGAAAATGTTTTTTTGAATTTCTTTACCTAGTTCTTCTTTTGAGGAGAAAATTATATTTTTGAAAATGATAAAATGAGCTTTCTAGCGATATAATTTTCATGTTTAGAAAAACAATATACGCACCAAAAAATCAATAATTAAACTTCTTTCCAATTTTTTGAGACACACTGTATGTTATGTGATGAAAACAAACGTTGAAAGTTTTCGTTGGCTGTTTTGTGCTTTCAGGAATGAAAGTAATCAGTTGCTTTTAGGAAATTTTATGCATTTTCTGACATGTAAGGATGTGTCTCGTTTAATCAATAATCGAGCTACCTATAAAATGGATAATAAATGGAAATAAAATTTCCCTGTTTTTTATAGACACCTTCATAATTAAAAAGAATATTCATTAATCGAGGAAAATCGATAAAATATCTCATCTGTAAAACTCATCAGATATTGTCTTATGTCTTTTACCAGTTATTTTGTAGTCATGAATTTTGGAGCTATGTTAAAAAGGCAAAAACTGATAATTGTACCACAACTACCATTTACTTCTGGGTGTAAACATTTTAATGAAAACTCATAATTGCAAAGGTCACACAGACAAAGTGTGCATCGTTTCCCAAAGACTACCCTAAAAAAATTTCACCACCTACTTGTATATACTAATCATTTCCAATAATGTAAGAATTCCGAACAACCTTTTCTTCTCAAGAGGAATAAGTTAAAGTTGTAGTCAGCCCGCCTTCTATCAGATGTATGTGTGGGAAAAATTACTATACAGCAAATTTCTGTTTTCGCCTCTCTTGTTAATTTTGATTGCAGAACTCACGTCCTTCAATAACCCACCCAACTTGTCTGTTTGTGGTGGCACAAGCTGAGAAATTTCAATTCACTTTTAAGCTTGCGGTGTGCTGTGTAAAAACCAGATTCTTTTTAAGATATGGTCGGAGACAAAACTATAAAAGTCAGAGAAAAACAGCTTTATGTAGTGCAAAGTCAGGGAGATTTGACGATAAAGTTCTGTGACAACCAGAATGGGAAATCATTGATTTTGCTGTTTGGCATAGTGTGATAATAGGTTATTGATTTTTCTATTTGCATTCATTAGACTTGCCTCGCCAAACCCTGGACTCATCGCCAATCTCTCAGCTAAAAACTTTATACGAAAGTGAAAAATCAGTGGATGAAGTTGAAAGTAAGTAACTCTGCTTTGTTATATTTTTTCTTTCGTATTTTTTATTTTTAAGAGACTAGGGTTTTGTGTTTTTTATAGGTATTTTGAGACCGTATACGTGTCTCTTGTGAAATGTAAATATGACATTTGACATGAAGCACTTCCATGCCAAATTTCAGGTTTCTAGCCGACTCTGATGTGGAGTTATGGCTGTGAGTTAAGGAGATTTAAGACGGGAAAAAGCAGTCGATACTGTAGACCATGAAATTTTACTTCAAAAACTTGCACATTATGGAATCTAACATCTAACAGCTGGTTCCGATCATACTTATCAAACCGAGGCAATTTGTATCAATTAAATTATTCATGGCGCTGAATCAGATCTAATTCTCATCAAATGTGATGTTCCACAAGTGCCAGTACTTGGTCCCCTGCTTTTTCTTTTGCAGATTAACGATCTCCCTATTGCGCTCCAAAATTGTCAAACATCTTTGCAGACAACACCGGCGTCTTATATTCTAAACTAAAGCAGTACAATTTCACGATCCCAGAAAAACAATCAAACATGAAAATATTCCTCGATGGTCAATCACTTACATTTTAACCCTTAGTAAAAAATCTTAGAATTACAATTGATGAACATGTTGAATTCGAACAACAAACTTGCTAAGATTAATCGTGCACTTTCAGCTCTCAGGCATTATCTACCTAAAGACACACTTCAATTGATTAAATTTGATGCACTTTTTAATAATCATCTTACTTATAGAACGTTCAAAATGTACGTAACACAAAATTTAATGATCTAGATACCCCTAACCCTTTATGTCACTCATGATTTTTTCAACGGGTGTCACGAAAATATCGGACATGCAAACTATCTTCAACTTGAAATCCACAGGACTACTTATTTTGCTCGTTCACTTTTCCTAAAACTTCACGAGTTAAACAGCTAACTACGGAACAGTAGTGACAGTACCGATCTGATTTCAAACAATGAGTCATTGGAACTTACTAAAAACCTATTTCTCAGACCAAAATCACATCCCCACCAAAAAAAAACTAAAACGTTTATCAATTTAATTTTTACAAAGCCGATAAAAAAGTTGGCCTCTTTACCCCTCGTCTTTTTATTTCTTTTCTTACTTTTTCTCATTGTGATATTTCTCCTGATTGCTCCTTTTTTACTCTTCTCCAAATAGGTGGCTATCCCTCGATTGTCTATTTGAATTTTACAAGCTAGCAGTTGAAAATTGGACTTCTGTTTCATAAAGTTTGGTCATCGGAACGTGAAAATCTAGTTCTTGAAATAAATTTTTATCAGTCAGAAAAGAAAACTCTTGAATCGTCAAGTTGTTCAATTTTATGAGCCAAATTTTGAAAATCCGAAACCTTGTGAATGTTCCAATTCACACCTCACTTCCTGATTTCAATACAACAAGCAACTCTTCAGAGTTGGAAATGCAGAAGTTCGTCTTCATGAAACTGCACTTGAGTAGCTGAAGATTTATTTTTACTTTACAGGCACTTCCTTATCTCAAATCATATGTTCCATTACTTTCTAAAAATGAATGACGCCTGTGCCAAGTTTACTAATATCCTACCATATATTTATCGTGTTTAGATAAAAAGACGCACTGCGCTAAACAGTGCGCGCAACATAATACAGGGATGGATCGTATTTGTAATTATCGAAACCTACTTTTCTTTAGAACAGCAAGAAAATATTACCATCCCTTTACGAAATTTTGTCCTCCAAGGTAAGCCGAAATCTATTTTACTAATATATCTGTTGTTGTTGTTGTTGTTCTTGTTGTGTGTGTGTTTTTTCATGTAACTTCTCCTTGTTACTGTTAATTTGCTGAAAATTGTGATACCTATAAGGTTTTGCTAAATTATTTGTGCTTAATAATAAGAATATATTTTGTGAACATAATAGAATTTTCAATAATTTCATTTCATGCCAATGGAAGCTTGCAGAAAAAAAAATTGCGCGTTTTCAAACTCCAGATTCTTCTAATACTGATATTTTATTGTACAATTTCAACTCCTACTTGTACTCCTACATATTATACAACAAATAGTCCAGGAGCTAGCAAGAGGTCAATTTACCCACAATATTCAATAATTTAATCACTCTGAGAAGATTCCTTTTATAGTAAGAAATTAAAGTATATACAGTAAAAGTGTATTGAATCTTTTCGCGAAATTTTTTTAAAAAACTGTGCTGCCATGGTCACTATAGCAACGGAATATTTTGGAATCACCTTGGATCAAAAGTTTTAGATTTCAATTTTTTTGGAATTGTTTAAAGCCCGAAAATATGTTAACCACTTCTGTGCTGAGGATTTTAATTTTGGGAATCTTTTGACATCTCTTTTTATTGACTAGAGATTTCTCACTGGTGCACGGGTCATGGAGCTCCTAAGGTCACTCACTATCCAGGGGTCCAGAAATAACAAATTTTAAAATTCCATGACAAATATGTTTATTAAATATGTTACTAGTGGATAATTGGTTAAAGAGCTTCCAATTTGCTTTCAGAAACTTCAAGCAGGATTGAGAAATAATTTTCCATTCAAAATTTAACGACATTTTATGATTTAGGCAATTTATGGGACTATTAGAGATCTTTTTATAAAAAATGCTGACGTCAGCGAATGTCTGATGACATTACCAACGTTTTTTTGGTACATTTATTTTTCTTTTGTAAAGACTGTCAGGGTCGGATCAAGGAAATTTTCGAAATCATGCAAAAAATATTTTCCCGTATTTTATAGGTAATCTTTATAAGCCATTTTACCGAAGCATGTGAGATTTTTAAGCAATTTTAGTGCACGTAAATAGGTTTGTAAGACAGTAAGAATTTAACAAAATATTCAATTTCTGGAAAAATGAAGGCTCGCACTTAAACAAATTAAACAAACAAGAAATATAAAAAGGGCATTATCAAGTATCTGAAAAACTACTCTTCACCTTCTCATAATTTCAATAAAACTTTAGCTAGGAAATTCGGCATCCCTCTCATAACTTTTCACAGCATTGTCCAATGAAGATGAAAATTTGCATGGTTGCTGACATCAATGTATTGAACAGAATGACATCATTAAAATTTACATGACGTCATTAATTATGATGATGTCGTCAATTAAATTGTAAAAATGACATATTTTATCATTTGACTCTAATTTTGTTATTTTTTGATGTTTGTAACTTTCTTCTATCATATAAATGGACACTGATAAATTTAATTTCATGTTTTCAATAAAATTATTACTATTTTTAAAATATACTGAAAATGAGCAGGTGTTACAAAGTATTATTATGATGTAATATATGGACATTTTGAATTTCTTTTCAAAACTATTTCCGTGAAGTATATTTGACGAACTTTAAGTTTCATAAAGCTATTAATTTATCAATGCAGAATGCAAGTAAAGAAATTTTCCATCAATTGAATAAATTAATTTAAAATTATTAATCATTTACATTAACTATTCATTAAAAATTAAAATTAACAAAAACAAATCATATATTTGAAAACAGCATGAAAAATCATAACTATCGATATAGACCAGGCATATTTTGAGGTAGGTACCACCTCAAAAGGGAGAAATTCTGACTAACTCAGGTGATTAGGTGCACCATTGGAAATTACAAAAATTGGAGGTGGGTGATCTGTGGAGGTAGCATTGCCCTGCAGGGGGTCTTTTAAGGGGGTTAAAATTTTGTCAATGGTCCCCCCTTTAAGAGTGAATTTCAAAAATTTGAATTTCAAAATTCTGATTGATCTAGTAGATAAAACATGAAGAGTAGATGAGAAAAATAGGGTCATTTGCTAAATTATGACAATTTGGTGCTGAGATATGAACATTTAAAAGCCGAAAATTGGCTAATTTTGCCGTCTTTTGCTGACGTCAGCAAAAAATGATTAGACTTTTAGTCCATTTAGCTTCTTTTGGAAAGTAGATTTGGTTCAGTGCTATCAAAAAATAGCATGATTTACAGGTTTTTTCATTAGCCGTTTTTGAGATATTTCACTTTGAAAATTGCAAGTCTCTGCTGACTCAGCATTTTTTAAAGAAATTTGCCATCTTCAAAGTGAAATATCTCAAAAACGGCTAATGGAAAACCTGTAAATCATACCATTTTTTGATAGCACTGCACCAAATCTACTTTCCAAAAGAAGTTATCATTTAATGAATTTTTCCAAAATTTAAAAATTGGCTAATTTTGATGACACACATTGTCAACAACTGTGTCACTTAGCAACAAATATTGACAGTATTGACATTAAAACTGGATTTGATTTGTGTAAAAATATAAATTTTAGGAAAAGTCACGAATTCGGGGGTCTATTGCCCCCCCCCCCCTAGTTGAATTAGGGTTAAACTACCCGAAACCGCCCATAAAACTTGCGAAACCACCCGTAACCAGTCACTTTTTCAATGAGACGAACCAAAAAGAGTTTCAATAACACCTGCCATCGATGTTACCAAATTTTGGTCAAGTTTAGTCCAGAAAAGAAAATTGCTCTTTTTTAGTTGAAAATTTACACAGTGGCTAAACCAAATGTGCTGAATTCAATGGTTGGGATTAGATTTCCTAATTTTGAAAATTTCCCCCCATTAGGCCCAAATTGTTCCCTAACATTCAAAGTACTTGCTTTCGGCTGAAATTTTGTAAAGGGACTAACTCAAAAGTGCTGAATTTAATCGTCAAAATAAAATTTCCTAAATTTGAAATTTGCCACCAGTTAGGCCCAAATCGGTCCCAAATATTAAAAGTACTTATTTTTTGCTTGAAACTACTGAATTGTGTTAGTCACTGTGTAAAGAAAAAGTTTCATATAAAAGCAAGCACTCATATTTTTTGCGATCAATTTGATTTAAACATTAAGTTCAGTAGAACTGACTTAATCATTTAGCAGCGAAACTTTGTCCCAAAACAAGCAGTTTTACTTTTTGGGACTCATTTGGCCCTGACAGTTGGCAAATTTCAAAATTATAGCATTAAATTCAGCACAGTTGATTTGGACACTGCACAAAATTTCAGCCAAAAACTAGCACTTTGAACTTTTGGGACCAATTTTCGCCTAACAGGTGGCAAATTTCAAAATAAGGAAATCTAATCCCAACTATTGAATTCAGCACATTTGGTTTAATCACTGTGTGAATTTTCAGCTAAAAATGCACACTTTTACTTTCGGGACCAAATTTGACCAAACTTTGGTGACATCGACGACAGATCTCATCGAAACACTTTTTGGAGGTATTGCTTGGTTCGTTTTATTGAAAAAGTGGCTGGCTTCGGGTGGTATCACAATTTTTTTGCTTAGTTTTGGCTGGTTTCAGGTCGTTCAATGTTTTACCGTTTACCAACTCAGTGGGCACGGCTCGTCCGATGGACGTCCCCATGTCCAAAATGAAGTAAGGTGTTTTTTTGCTATTTTTTCGCAAATTCTCAAGAATAAGAGTAAGATACCTTATTTGGTCAAGTATCTTTCATCTGTAGCAAAAAAAACCAATCTTTCAATTAACGGCCTCAGAAATTGAGTATTTTGTGGGGACGGGGAGACGTCTAAAGGACGTCTGAGAGACATCTGTGCCCACTGGGAACCGTGGCCCTTTCAATGAAGATATGCCAAAAAAATGAATTGAAAAGTAAGATACGAATTCAACAAAAGTCCCTTACGCAAAAACATGAAAAATATGCTACCCGAGTGAATATCAAGATACAATCACTTGTGGTTAATGTAAACAATCATTATCTTCGATATGTATTCAAAAAGGAAGTTATATAGTTTTTTATTGATTTGAGCTTACATTCCTTGATCTTAAATGTCACCTATTTACTGTATTCCACAAATGCCTCAGTCAGCATATTTTTGATGACATCAGCACTTTTATTTGCCGAGGTACGCGAAAAATGTACTGACAAACTTCATGAACAATCCTTTTAAAAAGAATTTTGGAATAGGTTGAACATTTCCGTAAAATTAGAGCATTTGGACACTTAAGGTATGTGGACACCTTGAAATGGAAAAAAATATATAGATATAAAGATAATAAAGATATAATAAGAAATTAAAAATTTCTGTTTTGTTTGATTTACTAATTAATTTGTTCGCACTTTACGTAAGGAAAAACAATAGAAAGCGAATAAACACAAACGCAGCAAATATTTCATATTTTCATTTATAATAATTGTGTAAACATAATAACGAGTAACTGACGTAGAAACACAAGTTATTTTATGAAAAAATAGCATAAGCTTTTCCATTAAAAATAATCTCAGTGCATAAAATAACAAGCGTGTTCAATAATAAGGTTAAGCAAACCAAAATCTACGACCCACCGGCAGCCGAACTTAAAACTGATCGATTGTGCTTCTGAAAGTTGCTGGAAATGCTAATTTCCAGAACGGCTGTGCAAAGTCATACGTCGTAGAATTTGGTTGCTTAACCTTGCTAATATCTACGGTAAAAATAAATAGTTTTTAAATAGAAATATAGATAATGGCAAATAGCGGCAAAAGAATTGTTTTGGTAAATTGTTACGTAATAACAACGGTAATTAAAAAGGCGCTCGATAAGTGATAGGTAATTAACAACGGTGATTAATGATAACAACGATTTATAATCATTAAAATAAGAAGTAACAATAAAATCATTTATCAAACACCTATATATATTTTTTTTTTTGCGTACTCTAAGCACCGAATTATTTTGAAAAAAAGTGAAATAGATGTAGGATATCTTAAATAACATCAGAAATACTAATATAAACCCTAGAAAACTACATATCAGCTGAAAGATAATTAAATTTTCTTTAAGAAAATTAAAGAAAATGACTTGATCTATCCAAGTTGCTGACGTCAGCAGAATTTCGAATTTGAAGTAAAACTAAACAGCGTGGCCGATTTTTTTTTAAGTCCGAAAATACTTATGCTATGAACTTGAATTTTTCCAGCAATTAACAAAAACTTATTAGACACATTTCCTTAAATTTCAAGTAATTATCTCAATCACTTCATTAATCAGCAATTATGGGAACTTGGAAAATGCTGAAAACTAGCTAGATCGACTCACAGTCGTGTTCTATGATGGAAAACACCCAAAAAGGACCATTCCAAATTTTCATGGCAGCTCCTTAACACGTTCACTGCCGAACCAACTTCTAAACAAAAAGTCTTTATGCCGTTTCTGGAATCCATAGACAATTAGCTGTCGATTGGTATACTTATATGTCAATTTTAGAGGAATGTACGCCAAGCAACAGTCGTTGAAACTTTCAAAAAATGGAATTTTTTGAAATGCATTTTTTGTCATTTTTGCGGCAGTGAACGTGTTGATTATGTATAATTATGTAACACGAGGTGTCAATTTACAACCTTATCCAAAACGAAATGGTCAGAACTTCAACTACTAATAACTTTTGATAAGATAATAATATTAACTTGAAACTTTCACAGATTGTTTAATTCATTAAAAGAATCATGTGAATGTAAAAAAAAATTGATGACATCACCACTTCGAAATGGCGGTGGGGCCAATTTGTGGCGGTTTTGTACCTCGTAGTGCCTCACGAATATGAAAGGTCTTTCTTTTGACTGTCAGAAAATCAAAATAGAATTGAAAAATAGCAATTTGTTTAGAAGAGGTACCTATTTTTCAAAAATCGACATTTGTGATAGCGTCATCAGGTAACCATGGTAACCATTGTCTGTTCAGCATGATTTGTGCTGTCATGCTTAAAAAGTCACAAAATACTGCTCTTATAGCACGCTTATTGATTTTATCGATTTCCCCACAAAATGTTTTACTACAGAACATCCAGATGACAGGAGCGTAAGAAAAAATAGATAGAATATACGAGTTAAGTAAAAGTAACAATTGTTTTTGACTTAGACATTTTCTGACAAGGTTCCTGACCCTGTTACGAGCTATATGGCAGAGAGATTCGATATGTTCTGAAAAAGTAAGTTTAGAGTCAATAGTTATTCCAAGAAGATCGACAGTATCCAAAGATGTTATTGAGAAGTTTC
The DNA here is from genome assembly GCA_032270445.1 of Darlingtonia californica. Classification (NCBI taxonomy): domain Eukaryota; kingdom Viridiplantae; phylum Streptophyta; class Magnoliopsida; order Ericales; family Sarraceniaceae; genus Darlingtonia; species Darlingtonia californica. Next base: position 326 of record JAUBWS010092898.1, on the reverse strand, counting down.
CAACATTTATACTAATTGGTCTATCAGAATCTCCCATAACTAACATCTGAAATTTTGACGGATTAGCAACTTGTTGGTTTTCGGAATACCAATTTAGAACTTTTGAAAGGTTTAAGATTTGAGACACCTTCTGACATTGTGTCCGCACAAACGAGAGCTGTCATCCGCAAAATTACAGATATCAGTTTTTTCAATTATTGATAAAAGATGGTTTATAAAAACATTAAAGAGATAGATAGATAGATAGACAGATAGATAGATAGATAGATATTCTTTATTTTAAGTTGGAAAAACAATTAACAAATAGTTCCTATCAGTATAATCAC
>JAUBWS010092876.1:0-11404 GCA_032270445.1 Darlingtonia californica | reverse complement strand
AACTTTTGTTAAAAAAAAAATCACCACGTCGGGGCAAAAAAGGGGGGGGGGGGGCTAAAGCCCCCCCCAGCCCCCCCGGTTCCGCCGAGCCTGAAAAATGCCATTTTCTTGACCTAACATCACTCTTAAGTTCCTACTTGACGTCGTAAAAACACGTTTGACCCCTCATTTGAAAGCTATGATTAGACCCTACGTCATGAAAGCAAATAAAATGTCAGAATTCGTTAAACCTGGAAAAATTTGGGGTTTCAGGCCAAATTTCACTAAAATGACGTTATAGTGACGTCATCATGTCAATTTTTTTGGAAGTTTGTTAAATAGTCTTAAATTCATATGTAAGTTGTTTGAAAAAATAAGAAAATATTTGCAGCTCTTGTTTAAAATTTATTTGACAATACACTTCCCAGCATGGTGTAGCTATTTGCAGGTAAAAAAATAGTGTAGGTGGTTCTGACTAATGGCCAATACTTCAAGATGGGCTGACGTCAGCAACTAAACATTTTGCCACAATATTTCCAACTAAACTTTGTTAACACATACAAAATTTTGTTGAGTTTTCGTAACTAATTCAAAAGTTATAAAAAAAAGTTCATCCTGGGGGGACCCCCCAACTGGAATAGGGTTAAATTCATGAATCTTCTTAAATGCGATTTGGTATTCTGCTTAAATTCATGATTCGTCTTAAACGCGTTCTGGTTCTTCTTCTTAATTTCGTGATTTAAAAACGCATTTTAATTTCGTGATTTGTCTCAAATTTATCTTAATTACGTTTATATTTTTGGATTCATCTTCAATGCGTATTGATTCTCTTCTTATTTTGTAATTTTCTTTCATTATGCTTTACACATAATTTTCATTTCTATGAAGCAAAATTTTCATTTTCGTTCAAGTTTCCCTTGCACGTCTGATTTCGCAACATATTCATCAACAGCAAGCTTCAAAATCTTGACAGGTAATGCTCTACTCACTGTCTGGTAATTCTTCTATCCAAAAGTCTCTTTTTATTCAGGTTTAAAATTTGCAAAATTAAATGTTTACTTGACTTTCATTTGATTTGAATGATGCTATGATCTGAAGGCAGACTGTTAAAGATACTAAAAGAAGGGTCATTCTGTTCAGAAAGATATTTTGGAACTGGAGGATTTGCGGCAATCAAAATACTGATTGAATATTGAACGGCTGATCCATCTTCAATAAGATGTGAATTTTCAAGCAAACGAATGCTATTTTCATCAACAGGAGAACTCTATGAGAAAAAAGGTTTACAAGTTTTCCAAAAGTTTCGCCCTCTTCCGATGTTCACGTCTGCGTCTGTTAAATTTCTTTTACCAACTTTCCACGATTTTTTCAATAAAGTACATATAAATCTAATACAAATACAAGAGGATTTTTCACATTTGAAAGAAATGTAAAGACTACACAAATGAGTTTTTCATAGGGGTAAAAAATTATACAAATGCTTTATACACCTACCAATTATAATTTCAGATGTCCACAATAACTGCAGAGTGTAGTATGTTTCACGTTTCGCTAAATGATGCTGATGTTGGATGTCTGTGAAAGTAAATGTTTATATCAACTTTAGTTGAACTCTATGTCATCTGATATGTTCAACAAAATTAGTTAAAAAACTTTGCTTTGTTTTTAATCTAAAAGAATCATATTTCAGTGCAAGCTCACTTACAAAGCTTTTGAGTGTTGTCATTTTTTGTCTCATGTGATAAAATTACGGTGGCCGATAAGTGTACAAAAAAACTACAGATACGCAAATATAAACTATAAATGCGCAAAAATAAACTATAAATGCTGAAAAATAAACTATAGCTAAGCAAAAATAAACTAAAAAATGCACAAAAATAAACTTCAAGAAAATGCACAAAAATAAACTAAAAATGCACAAAAAAATGGCGGCCGAGCTGAAAAAGAAATCAGTACGCAGAGAGGAAGTCATATTTATCAATTTTACCTTAAATCAATGAGTACGGGACGGGCGTAACGTGTTAGAAGTAACAGTACGTACTTATAAAGCGTTTCATTTCAATATGACAAGGATTATGGGCCCATTTCTCATCTTGTTGAAAGTGCTTAATTTAGAATGTAGGGTCTTGTTAATTTCTTGAATGAACGAATAAATTGAATGAATGTAATGAATTATTCTAAAATTCATCCGAAGTAGACTCTTAAGGTTTTTCTGATTAAAGTCCAGTGGGTTTTCCTCAAAATGATCAACATTTCTGCTTAAAGAAAACAAATTTACAGGCCCTGAGTGAATTGTTTTTCTAGAGACTGTGCATCAAAAATTGGTTCTTAGCACTTGTATTTTCATTTCTGCGTCAGCAAACTTTAAGATCACGAAAATAGCTAGCTCATCAAATATTCATGCGCCTGTAAAAGGTCCTAAAATCCTTGAATCAAGTGGAGATTGGGTCATAAAGACCACTTTCAGTATCTACATTCATGAAATACCCCACAAAAAAAATCAAAAACATGAATATACGGTAATATGTAAATAGATCTAAGTAACTAAGGTTGTTCAGCTGAAATATGGCCAACAACATATGAAACTGGTACTTGGGGATCTGCTATATGTGAATATAAAGTCAAAAAAACCTCTTTCTTGACATCATAATGCTATTATACACTATATACACTTGTGGAGTACCCAAAACAAAAATTTGAAACAAGAACATGTAAGAAATATACAATATCTAAGGTCAGGGTCACAATAATTCAATGCCGTTCACTTAACATCAGGTCATCTGTTACTAAGGCCTGGTTATTTATAGCTGGCACCTGATACTGTAGTCTCTTGAAAATACCTGATTTTTTCTTGCAAGCGCTTGTTCATCTGTAGTTATGGCAGTACTGGGCCTTTTATCTGAAGATTCCATGTTTGGTACCAGCTCCATTCACAACTTTTCTCGGTCTACTCTGACTTCTATTGCAACTAAATCCAATACGTCATCTAGCTATCAATTTATTTTTATTGACAATAAAGGATGTTGGGTCATAACTTAGATAGATAGGTTTTTAAATCTTTGGCATTAAATGTGAAAATATCCTTACTAATGTCCTTTACAAGCACAAGGACATTAACTTCAGGAACTATTTTGCTTATCTTGTTGTGGAACCACAATTTTAGCAATTGGAAGATGTTTCATCTTCAGCTTTACTTGATTTATGACATACTGGACAGTTATAATTGAAGACAATGTCTTTAACAGAATCGAATTCTTCGACCAGCAAGTTTTCAAATAAACTGTGAACAGATGACTTTTTTGCTTTGACCTCTTCAAGAGGTGGCATTTCAGTAACTATGGTTGTTTTTCATGTAGTACTAAGATGTATGTCACTATTAAACACGTTTACTATCAAATTGGTTAACTTCCCAAACAAGTTGTCTTTTTCAGATAGATTTTTACGGAAGTCGAGAAGGGTCAACCCAAAATCTTTTTTAAAAAAACCCGAAATCTCTTCTAAAAAAACCTGAAATCTTTTTAAAAAAACCCAAAATATTTTTTATACAAAATCCGATATCTTTTTTAAAAAAAACCGAATATTTTTTTAAAATACCCGGAATCCCTTTTTTAAAGGTTCCACTCGCTTCTTTAATGACAATCTCAGCTTCTATTACTTGCCTTAAAGCAACTTGGGATACATTTTTGATCTCTTTTTCAATTGATACTGTTTAAGACGTTTTTTAAGAGTTCTGACACTCATTTCGATATTGTGGTATTTTCTTAAGAATACCACTATTGCATTATAAGGATAGTGTTTGTTGAAATAGTGCTCGATCATTTCCCTTTCTTCTGTAAGATTTGGGATTTGGGAGTTTTTTTTCATTCCACAATTTGAGCAAAAAACGCATCATCATCAATGCCAGAACCAAAATGTGTGCAATAAATCATCTTACTGTTACTATTCTTTCCCAAAAATAATTATATTATATTATAAATTATAAAATTATATTATTAAATTATAAACCAAGTTAAGTGACTCTCCTCTACAGTTTTGAATTTCAATATTGATTGTTTTGACATTTCGAAAGAAATTTACCATTTTAGACTTTTTTTTAAATTTCGGTGTTTTAAAGAAAGATTTTGGGTTCGTTTAAAAAGATTTTTGGTTCGTTTTAAAAGATTTTGGGTTCAATTACAAAGGTTTTTTCAAAAACATTTCAGGTTTTTTAAAAAAGATTTTGGGTTTTTTAGAAAAGATTTCGGGTATTTTTAAAAAGATTTCGGGTTTTTCATAAAGATTTCGGGTTTTGAATAAAAAAGATTTCGGGTTTTTAAAAAAGATTTTAGGTTTTTAAAAAAGATTTCGGGTTTTTAAAAGAGATTTTGGGTTTTTAAAAAAGATTTCGGGTTTTCAAAAAAAATTATGGGTTGGCCCTTCTCGGCTTCCGTAGATTTTCAATTCATTCTTCCCAAGCAGTGATGTGAATGTTTATGCATTCAGAATGATCAGTCAGTATGATATTATTTCCAACTCAACAACCCTCTTTCTTCTACATAACAATTTTTCTCTTTAAACATGAGTTGCGTCAATGAACCCTTTAACATGAAAAAATTCTCCTATTTGGAAAGGCGAGGATAGATTAGCATAATTCAACACGCTTAAATCCAACAATTAATACATCTAAGTCTTACATTTGCGATTATTTGTTCACAGTATAGTCTGCCAAGTATCTATATTTCTGGTCTTTTGTGAATGAAACAAGCCGTGATAACTGTACTGGGTCCCCTGAAGTAAATTTGGTTAAAAAATCTCAATTATTAGCAGTATCATAACAAATTGCTTGCTGTATGTCATTTTTGGCTTGCAAGTTAATTCTGAACTATTTATCCTTTTTAAATGGTGAATGTACTGAATGTACATATCAATTAAAATCTGTAGTTTTTCCTATTTGAGGGTGTGGTTGGTGCTGACATCTGAAAGAATGAAAAATTACTATGTTGAGAGGCCATTAATCCAATTCTTTCTAGAGAATGGGGCAGGCACATTGCGCCCCTATGACATTTTTGTAAATAACTTTTGAAATAAAATCTTTAATGAAAAAGGTTGAAAAGTGATTAAAGACGGAAAATTTGACAAACATTTGAGGGTAGCAAAATACTTTTTAGAGTGATAAAAAATTGGTAACTGCTGAGGCACAGCATGTGAAACCTGGTTACCTTCAAGTTGGGTTGTCATTGTATATTTCTGTTTTAAAATGATTTTTGTTTTGGTTTGGTTTGCCTCTGTGTTTTTCCTTCAATTAAACTCCACTTTTAATTTTGCCTTACCTCTAGGCACTCTTTTTATATAATGTTTCATTTGATGTAATCATTTTTTCATACCTGCAATTATCAAACCATATTCAACAATTATTTTTTGCGAGGATTGACAACGTGAATCTTGTATTTCATCAGTTTTTAACTCTTGAGAAAGATAGTAACGGTTCTTCCATCTAAGTAAGAAAGTACCTAAATTCTTTAACTCGTGAAATATTTGTTAATTTCCAATCTTAAAAGATTTTGTGCCATTCTAATTAAAATGTTTAACCGCACTGTAGCAAGTTTACTGTAAAGTCAAAATCTGCAGTGAATTTTTGGAGAATCTGGAGTGAACATCACCGTCAAGGGACAAAAACATCTCGGAGCAGCGTTAGGCTCTCCTGAATTCAAACAAAAATACGTACAAGAACTTGTAACGAAATGGGTCAAAGAGCTAACAACACTATCCGAAATTGCTAAGACACAACCACAATCAGCGTACATTGCGTTTACTGCTGGATACCGCCAAAAATTCAATTACCATACCAGAACGCTGAAATACATCAAAATTCTCCTGAAGCCAGTAGAAGATGTTATCAGACACAAATTTATCCCGTCATTATGTAGTGGTCGTCAATGCAGTAATGATGAAAGACGTCTCTTTGCTCTACCGACAAAGACGGGAGGACTGGGAATCATAAATCTCATGGAGACTGCAGAAAGAGAGTTTTCAAACTCTTCTAAAATCTGCCAGTTTCAAGCATCTAAAGTGAAGGGATAAACGGAGTTCTTAGAGTACGATCCTAATTTAAAATCGATCATGATAAAAGTCAAAGCTGAAAAAGCCACTGCCAACACTAAAAGTTTGGATCAAATCAGTAAAAATATGTCTCCAGATGAAGCCAAAGCAAACGAAATCAACCGTTCAGCCGGCGCCTCAATCTGGCTTTCAACCCTACCACTGAAAGAGGAGAGATACGCACTAAACTAGCAAGAGTTTATTGATATGCTACATCTTCGGTACAACTGGGAGTTGCAACATGTACCACTCCTATGTGCATGCAAGAGTAAATTCTCGCTACAACACGCCCTGAATTGTCATCTCGGTGGATATGTTAATGCAAGACACAATCACTTGCGAGATCTACTTGCGAAATTACTAGATGAATGCTGTATTGATGTTCAGACGGAACCACCGCTTTTACCTGCAGTGAAAGAATCCGAGGACCTCCTGAAGTCTGCAGTAAAATGTGATGAAGCCAGGGCACACATAAGCTGCCGTGGATTTTGGCAACAACACAGAAGAGCATTTTTGATGTAAGGGTTACAAACCTGACAGCTCAGACGTATTCCGCAAAGTCCACAACAGCAACATTGTCTTCTCTCGAGAAAAAAAAGAAAAGAAAGTACAACAAACGAGTACTGTTGGTAGACCATGGTACTTTCACGCCATTGATCTTCGGTGTTAGTGGAGGTATGGGCCGCGAAGCATCAATATTCATTACGAAACTTGCTGGAAAAATCGCTTTGAAGACCAAAACTTCTGCTTCGGAAACAATCTCGTGGATTAGAAGAAAAATCCAATTCTCTCTCATACGCGACGCAACCAGTGCCATAAGAGGAGAGCGAAGCTCGTCAAAACACTTTGATTTTGTTAAAAAAAATGACATTCCTTTAGATGCGTTATGCAATGTTAATAGTATTTAAGAACTTATAAAATTTTTTTTTTTTCCTTTTTTGTACAAAAAGAGCATGCCGGGATTGCCTCCCAGCATTTTTGATTGTGAACTAAGTTTTCTAGTTTATTTTTTTCATTCACAATCACAATGCCCGTACTGTATATAAGAAGAAACTCAAAATTAATGGTTGTAGTAGTTCTTTGGAGATAAAATCAGTTCCAACTCCAACTAAGTGTGAATTACAGTACAGAAGTTGGCGCTTTCTTTCTTGTTCTGAAAGAATCCCATTATCTCTGTAAGAAAGTCAACAGATTATACTAGACTAGAAGTTAAAGACATATATACCTTTGACTTTTGACTTTTCTTTCTCTAACAGTCTGGGGAAAAACAATACAGTCTACAGTAATTTGATGATTGACTTTTGACTTGGTTGGAAGAAAAGTATCCGGTTTGTGGCTTTTGGCCCCGATGAAGAAGTTATTTGATTTGCTAAAGTGAAGTGATACGGAAGAAAGCACCTGATATAGTTCGCTAATGATGAAAACTATTGTTCTTCAGTTAGTCTCTCGCAAAATTTCCTTACCAGAAGTTACACGCTAGCCTATTCTTTTCAAGTTTGATAGTCGAAAAGCCTGTGATTTCTCGCTCTTTCACTGCTGTGTTTACCGTTTGACTCATTATGAACGCAGGCTAGACCAAACCATATTTACGTTAAAGCGCAAGCGAAGTGTAACGTGCCGGTGGTGGCGCTCGTACCCCCCTTTCAAATTAAACACTGACACAACCATCTCCTTCCTCCCCAATGCAGTTTGCCCACCTCTGCACCCACCGTAAACTTGCAAAACATCGAAGTCAGAGAGAAGAAAAAACCTAAGTATTTTTTTCCCGTACAGGTCTTTCCTTCGAGTGAATGTTTTTACATTTTGTTGCTCTCTTCTTGTCTACCTCCCGCAAGTGCTAGCGATCACGACATCGCATCGCGTACCTGCAATAATTAACAATCCGTTGTGCTTTTAACTGTTAGTCTTACTTTAATAGTTTCTTAATCTGAATAGTAAACACTATCAAATACTTTGATATCAACATTTTTATTGTAATAGTTAAGATTAAAATCACCCAAAATAACATGAATTGTTTCAACGCGATTTAGAAAGTGTTCATATATAAAAGATTGTCATTGTGAATATCATTTTGACGATAATAAAAAATAATAAAAAATTGAGTGGTTCAGCACAAAAGCTAGGCTTTAAATTTGTGAATAATGTTCCACCTAGAACTGTATCAGTGCGAGTGATACGAATGTTATCAGATGTACAAAGGCCGTATTTGAATATCCATGAGGCCATATTTGAATATCCATGAGTACTTGCGTTATTCAAGATAAGAGAATAAGGGAGAAAATATTTTCTAATTGGTTATACATTTGATTCAGAAGTTAATTGTGTCTCTGTCAAAAATAATAAGTCGTTTTTCATGAGTCATTGATCATACTGTATGTCAATAGCATGTTTAGAAATTAAACGTATATTAAGAAGACTAAAACTTAGGGAATACCCGCTTAGTTGATCAATAAAGTCGGCAGGTTCTACTAATGCATTAGCTTTCATATATTTATATTCATCAGAAGGCTCGTTGATCAAATCTAATTGAATTTCTATCTAATTTTCATGTGACGTATAATCCGTTTAGAGAAGTGACGGGACTCGTCAACATATACTTGTCTATTATTAAAACACTTTTGTTTCAACAGGTCGAAGCTAAAAGCAATTTGAGGAAATGTTTCCCTTGTACTTTATGTACAGTACATAAGCCAAGCATAATTCTAAAGGAAACTGGAGTCGCTTTATAATTGGGGAAGATAGGTTATTTTTTTTTATTTCTATTTCTTTTTCGATTCTATTGATGGGTACAAGGTTATGAGAACGTCCAAAAAAATCACACCAACACCTTCATTTTGCACATTTAAATATATCGTTTTGACGTTTCCTCCTTTATGTTATTTAATATTTTCAATTTTATCTATTTGCCCGTTGCATGATTTATCTTCAATATCGATATTAGCAGTTATCATTACCTTTGCATTTAGCTTAATTGTTAAATTTTGAGCTAAACCTTCCGTGTCTATTTGATTTCGCTGATATACTCTATCCAATACTATGTTCGTGATGGAGGTAGTTTATCTATAGCCCTTATTTTTATGTCGCTTCCTGGTAGTTCTGATAATTTTCTATTATTGTGATAGTTAACCATAGCTTTTTCGGCCCAAATATGTATTTCATCTGATGGATAGTTAAGGTCGTTTTTATCTATAATTCTAGAATTCAAGATATATGAATTTTCTTCTGTTAGCTTACCTATTCGTTTAAAAGCCTAATAACTAATTGCTCTCCCCTTTATCTCACAACCTTAGTTAGTTCTGCAATTTTGAAATATCTCCAGCAATGTGCTAGATTTAATATTTTGTCCGAAAATTCAGCGTTCACATGTCTTTGCTGTACTGGTGGCAGTTGATAAAAATAACCACATCCAATTATTGAGACCCCTGAGATAGGAACATCACCATTATACCAAAGACTTTACAAAACCTCTGGTAAAATGTAAGAAAACAACTTATTTGAGACCATTGATATTTCATCTACGATTATAATTATGAGATCTGAAAGTCTTTGCCGTATCGTACTTCTTCTTTATCACTCCATTTAGCAATGCATTTTCGTGATGATCGATCAGTTAATATGCCGAGGAATAAATGAATTGTCGAGCCATCAACCTTTACCGCGGCAACGGCAGTAGGCGTTAGCATAAGCATTTTTTCTTTTGTTGCATCTCTTGACCCGTATCTCAATGTCATACCGCACTTCTAGTTAGAAATATATGAAACGGTTCTGGTTTTTGCAGTTCGTTTTTTCTCAGACGTATTCAGTGGACCACTTGATAATGAAATCAAAGAAAGATCTTTGCTTTTCATTTAGTGAGCGTATCCTTTCGTTCAATTCGTCATTTGCTATCAAAGATGTCAGCGGACGTGCTGCAGCTCCACCATTTAGTTTTACTTTACTTCATCTTCATCCTTAGTTTGTACATTATCAGCCATTCTTTTCCTAATTGAATCATTTTCTTGCTCTCCAAAATGATCAAAACCTCTTATGCATTTTCACTGAAACTCAAAAATGCTTCATTTACAACTTCACCAAAAGGCTCACATTCACATTCTTTTATTTCGATTAACAATATCTATCACTTCCGCATCTACTTAATCCGCATCTTTGCGTTTATGTTTTAGTTGGTGGGTCTTTCAGGTCTTGCTCATTTCGAGCAAGAAAAAAGATAAAATATCAATAACAGGTAACAAGCAAGAGCTTCCGGTTTTTATTTTACTAAGAACATGGTACCTCAAAACACATTTAGTTTTCCTTAATTTTATATATCCTTTTCCTATCATTAGTAGAACAGAATCAAGAAGATTTGTACTTTCTTCTTCTGGGAATAGTTTGGATAAAACATATGGCTGCTAACCATTTTTTCATCATATTTCTTTTAGCAAAGAGAATCTAAAACAGCATATTTTTCTTTTTTAAAAGAAAGATCTGGACGAGTATCGATCAATGTTTCATCATCTGCCATATTTGAAATTTTTTCTTCAGCTTTGCAGATACGGTAGCGATTTTCAGGTAAAATACTATCAGCAAATGTAACACCTGGATATGTTTTACGCAACTAAAATTCAGGGAGTACAATAGAAACTGCTGATACGCTTTTGATATAGATTTCATTCTTTCCTTGATTGATTTTTCCCAATTCAAAAGCTTCAGCTTTTAAATTGCTTCTGGTGACTCATCTTCAGATTTAGAGAGGTAAGCACACATATATGCAACTGCTTCATAGTAATCTAATAAAGGTTATATATTTATGTTAGCTTCCCAATCAATTAGGCCTTCCTCAAAATAATTATTTAGAAAACATGATTCAGGCGAACGTTGAAAATGAATTTGAAAACTTTCATCGGATGATGTTGTTAAACATTTGTAACATTTCTCTTGGTCAATTCCTATAAGTACTCCTAAAATTTCAGGTATCGATTTTACCCTATGGTAATCTTCTTTTGTCGGTTCATGTATGTTGTTGTACTCAACCCTATTCGGGTTGGGTGTGACATTATATTTGATAATATTAGAAAGAAAACAGCTACATGCTTGAAATTTTGGGAGTTTTCCTGAAATTTACTTTGACATCAACAAAAATGCAAAACCGGTTCATCACCGTCACTACCTTCTTCGGTATGATGACATTGTTGACAATATGTGGCATCAAAAAATGACAATTTTTTTCTAATTTAGCAATTAATCGATATTTATATCGTTCAAACGTTAGTTAAGAGTAGAATATGGACAGCTGAGTAGTTTTTAAGAAATTTTATTGATTCTATCAATAATTAATGAGATTACAAATTTTGGCGCCAAAAATAGC
>JAUBWS010092865.1:0-11405 GCA_032270445.1 Darlingtonia californica | reverse complement strand
GGTAGCTAATATTTAATATTCAGTTTTTCTAGGCCAATTCCCCCTTGGGGATGGTACATATTATTATTATTATTATTTCATAATTAATGCATTAAAGGAGTGGTTTCTCATCAATTTTTTTCGTTCGTCTCTAAAGTAAAAGTAGAGGTAGAAAAGACGGAGTTTTTGTTGTTCAACAAAAATTTGAATTACATATTTATAATATTGGGTACCGTTGGTATTATTAAAATGATTTACAAAGATGAGCATTATATAGTTACATCGACGTAAGTTCCAAATCATGCGAAAAATAATTTTTTTATTTAACATGTGGTATATAAGGAAAGTGTTGTTGATAGATTTCTGGGCGTAGACTTAGGAAAAACATTAACTTATATCCTATCAAAGAAGAACTTTAAAAAATTATGGTGTAAGATGGCCTCGCTATGGTTGATGTCGCCAGACTAAGAAATTTTTGACGATTTTGATAGATAAAATGATAAAGCAAAATTTTCACTGTCAAAAGGGCACAGTAAAATACAAGGCGGCGCAATCGCATCCAACGCACCCCCTCAGTTACGCTACAGAATTAAGTTACCAAGTTTAAAAACCTTAGGGTTTTATTTGCGGCAAAAATCGAGTACCCGTGTGCCCAATTATTGGTTAAGGCACTCTTGGGTTTCAAGTTTTCAAGTTGCAACGCCTTCAGCTTCACGAGCATTTTGGTAGCAAAAATTAACAATCGAAGTTAATTTCACATGGCTTCCAGTAGGTATATCCAAGAAGGACCCTTATTTCAAAGCTGTTCAAAAGAATTAAAGAATTTATTCTGGACAAATGTAAATTCTGATATAAACTCTAATCCACTAGATTTATTTTCAAGTTTGAAATTTCTTTTCTTAGTTAAACGTATCAAGATAAAAGACAGTTTTGGTTTAGCAGCTCCTCTACTAAAAGCCGACTATAAGCAAAACAATCTCTTTGATAGATCTTGGTAAGTTGTTCAAATTTTTATTTTTGTGATGTTTTATCTGTCAGTATCAATTCAACTTTATATATTGACGATAAAAATCCCATAAAAACAAAACCCTTTGCTGTCAAAATTTAATAATTTTTATTCGTTTACAAGTTTGTTTTTAAAACAACACACTAACTTTCTAAAGGCTATTGCAAGATCTTCGTCCTGGGGGAGGGTACTGAGCCTATAGACCATACGGGTATGTGCCACCCGTAAGGGTGTCATTCTTCACCCTTACGAATCCTACTATGGGTCTCAAAATCACGAAATTTTGAGTTCAGTCCCTTTGAGAATTTCAACTTATCTATAAAATTTTAGAATAACTGTCAGCAAAAGTAGTTCTACTAAAGGTTCCAAAGACCTTCTAAAACCCGTAAAAATTCTCATTAAGCAGATTTTAGGAGCGTCACATACCCGTCAACTTCTAAGGCTAGTACCCCCTCCTTCTTTATATCATAGTATATTATTTCTCTTTTGTGGGAAGAAGTTTTTGTGAAATTACATTTATTAAAATTTCAGCCTCAAGTTGTAGCATATTTTCTGTACCAATTTGCTTTTGCGTTTTACGTGGATTATATTGCTGCGAATGCAGCAGCGGTAATTCAACGGTGAAAATTTTTTTTAAATCTTACTTCAGTGAAAAGCTATGACTGGAATTTTGGATATAAAAGAACTATTTTTTTTTAAAGATTTTAAGTTGTAAAAGATTCAAGTTTCAATCGTCACAAAACAAACTATGCTAGTTGGAAAAAATAAGTGCCATGAAAAAAGCTCGTATTTGTTTAGACCTTCGGACCTTGCAAACGTGAATAAGAATTATAGAATAGAATATATTTAATGTTTACTAACACACGTATCAAAATGACTTGGATGTTTCTTTGTAAAGCCGGTCGGAAACAATGACTTAGAATGCCTTTAAAACCTTTGATTGTCTTTTTTGAACGGGAGAATGGTTTTGTTGGCCGTTCTTTGCTTTGAAAGGATTTGTGATATAGCACTTTATGATTTGCCAACAATGTTGGCTGGTATGCGGTCAGCTTATATGTTACTTCTGTGATAACAAAATATGGATAAAAAAGGCTTATTATCAAATAGTTTAATTAACAAGTTGAGGTTGAAATAATATTGATCATTTCAATTAACAACTTTTCGAAGGTATACTAGCCTTTAATCTCTCTAATCTGTTGCCTTAGTAATATTAATTCAAAATATTGTCTTTATGAAAAGAAGTCATTGAATTTTGTTATCGATTACTCCTTTTTAATGCATCTATTTAAAGTGTTGTTGGTCATCAATCTTCTTTCGTTCGTTTTTTTGAGCTTAGGAAGAATTAGACGGGCCGAATTTTTTTGGTATTCAGCAGTTTTAAATTCAATTTTCATACAGGTAATCCTGAAAAAACGGTACGCTCTTAATTAATAATAGACATTAAATTTTTTTTGAACCGAAAAATTGTATAAAGTGGACCACAATAGTATCACATTTGCCATTTAATATTTTTCATCATTAGATTTGTGGGACCTTTTGGGATAATGTCAGACAGAACTTGTGGGAATTTTTGGGAGGATTTCAAATAGAATCGCTTATTGCTTTTGTAAAACAATACACATCAAACCTATTTAAAGAATTGTTTGTTTTCTATCCTTTCATTATACATCTTTGATTCACGAAAGTTTGTTTGTTTTTCGAGTTGTGTTATGTATCACTTAGACATGCAAGTGCTTTATATAGTTTATTATACTACGGTTTGCAGGGATTATTAAAAATAATTAGGGTTTTGGATATCTATCTACTTTTATAATTTAATCTGTAACTTACGTTTCGAGAGTATTTACAGCTAATATACGAGGTGACGAGCCAAAAAATACAAAATATCTATTCTATTTTTCCAGAAAGTTCACTTTGACAAGGAATCTAGCCGAAGCCAAATGGTCTCAGAACACTCAAAAAAAATAAAAATGAAAAAGCTCAAACCAAAAAATATCTGGTTTTTTATCCACGAAATCAAAAAAAAAAATCTAACAGCATCAAATAGTCTAGAAACAGGAAGTATTTTCAAGAAGACTAGAATTTTAGATCGATATATAAATTTTCCAGCAAGATGGATTTTAAAAATAAAGATGCCTCGTTGGCTGCTTTCGTACTATGTAGCATAGATACATAGATCCTTTCAAAGCTTAGCATACTCGGAATATTTTTGCGTTTTACGTAATAAGATATTGCATAATTGATAATAAATACGTAAACATTAGGTTTTAAAAAAAATCCTAAATTCAGTGTTGAAAAAAATCACTTTGACAGGTATACAGTATTGCAGATATTTCTGAATTCTATGTTGAACTAAATTCTGCTAAACCTATAACAATATCTTATTTTTCTGATTTTCTATTATAAAACATAGGCTCGTTAATACTAAGTAGCCAAATTACAAAGCGGGGGTCTGGACACTAATGTGGGGAAATTTTAACTTTCCGATAAATACCAAGATCTCTCACAAAGGTGTCACGTCAGAAATTCTAAGTTTCCGAACCTAGTCACAAATTTCAGGTTTCTGAATCTAATCACAAATTTCAGGTTTCTGAATCTAGTCACAAATTTCAGGTTTCTGAATTTAATCACAAATTTCAGGTTTTTGAATTTAGTCACGAATTTCAGGTTTCTGAATCTAGTCACAAATTTCAGGTTTCTGAACCTAGTCACAAATTTCAGGTTTCTGAATCTAGTTACAAATTTCAGGTTTCTGAGACCTTGTCACATATTTTAAGTTTCTGAACCTAGTCACAAATTTCAGGTTTCTGAATCTAGTCACAAATTTCAGGTTTCTGAACCTAGTCACAAATTTCAGGTTTCTGAGACCTTGTCACATATTTTAAGTTTCTGAATCTAATCACAAATTTCAGGTTTCTGAGACCTTGTCAAATATTTTAAGTTTCTGAACCTAGTCACAAATTTCAGGTTTCTGAATCTAGTCACAAATTTCAGGTTTCTGAATCTAATCACAAATTTCAGGTTTTTTAATCTAGTTACAAATTTCAGGTTTCTGAATCTAGTCACAAATTTCAGGTTTCTGAACCTAGTCACAAATTTCAGGTTTCTGAGACCTTGTCACATATATTAAGTTTCTGAACCTAGTCACAAATTTCAGGTTTCTGAGACCTTGTCACATATTTCAAGTTTCTGAATCTAATCACAAATTTCAGGTTTCTGAGACCTTGTCAAATATTTCAAGTTTCTGAAACCTAATCACAAATTTTAAGTTTCTGAACCTAGCCACAAATTTCAGGTTTCTGAGACCTTGTCACAAGTTTCTGAACCTAACTAAAATGAAAAAAGAAAAGGCTGTCTTCCTATCCACTTGGCCACCGCAGCTTGATCAAAGCCGATATTTAAAATCTAATATTTTGCTTTCAAAATATGCATCCAGGCTAGATATAAACGTAAAAGGCTAACCTTATCAATGGTATTATTGCTAAGAAATGAGAGTGACTCATCTCCGTATTTATCGGGATCTCGATTACTACTTCGCAATATTTGTTGTGATTAGTGAAGCGATCTAAGCAGACAAGACAAAATAGTTCACTGACATTGCAGATCTTCATTTTTCTTTAACAACTTTAACAAGAAGGATAAAAATGGGATGCCCTTGAAGTATTATAGATTACCTAGGGACAAAAATATACAGTCAAAGTAGTAGAAATCATTCAAAACTTCTGGCTTTAACTGGAAATCTGGTTTCATATGTCCTGAACATTGGATATCACTATCAGGGGAAAAAAACCACGAAATTATTTATCAGATGTTAGTGTTCCTGAAAAACTATGGACCGTAAGAAATTAGGATACAAAACTGCAAGAAATAAAAACAAGCTAGTGCAACAGATATCATCAATAGTAAAAACTTTACAATAAAACCAAAGACTTAAAAAACTAGATATTAACAATGTTTCAAAAAACAACTCAAAATAGATTTTATTTCTTTGAAAGGTTGTAAAAAAAAGGCAAAACTTATAAACAAAATAACAGAAGAAAAATAATAACATCAAAAACTTAACCGAAAAACTGCTAAAAAAGTCTAAGTAAGTTTGAAGCACGAGAACTTTACATTAAATATTTGAAAGCCCTCGGAGAATTTAAGAACTTAAGAAGAATCACTTTTCTCATACTAAAATTTGTCAAGACCTTCTTTGGGATATTTGACTGGGCTATCATTAAAGCAATTCGATATTATTTTTGATTGTTTACAACTGACGCTATCTTCACCTTATTCCATATTCAAATGGGCATAAAGTCTCATCAAAATTAATTGATGTGAGAACACAGCTCCTAACGGTTTTAGCTATTTGTAAACATTCAATCAAATTGAAATTTATGGCATTTATTTTGAAATGTTCTGAAAGCTCAGTTCAGAGAATATTTTATGGATTGGTTTTCTTTATTGCAACTGTATTCAATCTAATAGATTTGAAACCTGGTCATGGTTTTTTACCCAGCAAAGTGCCAGACTCCTTAGTCAAGACAGGTCACAGGTTAACTGATCCTATGTTGGGATTGATGCAACCGAGTTTAGATTTCAGTGTGCAGCCAATTACAACATGAACTCGTTGATTTTTTCAAATTATAAAAACACACTGGAAAAGCACTTATCAGCATTGCCCCTTATGGAATGGAATTGTGTTCAGTGATATATACCCAGGATCAATATCTGACTCATATTAAGACAATTCCATCATTTGTCAATACATCTTTATCTGAAATCGTGTTGTTTTTATCTTTAATTCTACCTTGTTTGTGTATTGATGATCTCTATAATTTTTTCAAATCAAAAAGTTGTATTTTAAGTGACGTTCACAGATGATTGTCTGCCAACTTTCGAATTTGACAATACTGAATGGACATGTTCAGATATTCAGTTACTCGTTTTTCGGTTGAGCTCATCAATAATTGCTGTAGCATTTCTTTTAAAATATGATGTGTCATTATCTGCAGCAGAAACATTAAGATGTTTTGACTCTACTCAGTAGCCTGATCTTTGTTAAAATCTTCAATGTTTTACAAATTATAGCACTGTTATGTTTCCTACATAACTGTTTACATACGCTGCAAACAAAAGTAAAACAACTTTAAAGCTACCTTTTGAAAGAATTTCCCCCCAAAACATCGTGACCGCGTGTTGAATTTTGGCTGATAAGCACTAGCACGACTAAACTATTTTTTTCGCCTCCGTGATAGAGGGGCGCCCTTCAAATCATTTTATTATTTGCTGTGGTCATTTCACCAAAAATGACGATCCAGAAAACTTACCTAAGCCATTAGGCAATGAGATTCCGGCAATATCAAGCTTCTCTTTGATGAATGAAGCAATCTATAAAAACAATGAAATACAAATGAAATCTAAACTCTTTAAAGCACAATAGTTTTTGTGAAAGTGCATATATATCTATAGAACGAAACATCGAAGGTTCTTGAGAGAATATCTATACGAAAGTTTGCTCTGTCTGAAATCATTCTGTAAATGAGTACTTGCAACTTACAACTTCGTTTAAAAACAGGGACTTGCAAAAGAAGCAATTTCATTTCCATCTAACATTTTAGATTTTTGATCTAAAAAATTAATATCAAGGAGTCGAATTTGTAGAAACGTTCGATTGATATTCTTGAGAGAATATCTATACGAAAGTTTGCTCTGTCTGAAATCATTCTGTAAATGAGTACTTGCAACTTACAACTTCGTTTAAAAACAGGGACTTGCAAAAGTAGCAATTTTATCTCCATCCAACAATTTGAATTTTCCATCTAAAAGATAACAGCAACGAGCCACATTTGTAGAAAGATTGGCGTTATAGCGTAGATTTCATTAGAACTTCAGATCGTAAAAGTTATAAAAATATTTGTTACGAATTCGATAGAAGCTTGCGTTTTTAATAAAGTCGTGACAGACGTGTAAAAAAGTAATTATATTGTTACAGTTACTAAGTCTGACAAAGACCTACGATAACGAATGACAATAAAAAAGTGTTAGTTTAATATTAAAATTCAGCTATTTTGCCCACGGGCAGTAACTCCTGCTTGGCTTACTATTAGAAACTTGCAATTCGGTATGGGAGGTACACCATTATAAGATTAATAAGAAAACAAGAATCCAACTGATTAAAGATTTCCGCTGATAGATTGAACTATAGTAGCAATTAACGATAAATGTGATGCCATACAGCATTTTAAGTAGCTCCTGCTGATTATCACTTACAGATTGCTACAGCCTTGTATGAGATAAAAGCTTATCGACTTGTACCCGGATTAGTACAAGAACCTATTCATATTTTTGGAGAACTTTTGGCGTGAATTTACTTTGGCGTATCTTATAATTTTTTGTGTCAAATTACCCAGGAAAACAAACATTTGTTTCGACATGGTACGACGTTTTTTGGCACAATTTTGTACAGTTTTCGCCAAAACTCCTCCGAATAAGGTATGTACTGTTTGTTCCTTGGAAGCAAAACAAACTCAGTAAACTTCTCCCTGAACAAGGAATTAAAATACACCTTAATCTTCCTTAAGTAACAAAGACATTTTTTGTAAATACATCTGAAATCTTAAGAATACTGGAAGAAAAATCTAGAAAAAATTAAGTACAAAAAAGTTGAAATCTTTAAAATTTAAACAACTTTTCCTTACTAAGTTATTAATGATAATATCTATATCTACGATAATCAACATATTAAATGTTATATGACGTAGCCAACAAATTCAAGAAAGTAACAAATAGCTATGATTTCAAAGGTATTTGATATACACCAAAAAAGTAAATGCCGCCTGAAACCTGACGAAAACAATTTTAACCTAAAGTTCTGGAAGCAATCCCTGGTATTGCGTTGGTTTAAGAAAAGGCAAGTGGTCAAGCCTTTTTATGAATCAACTTGAAACAACACAGCACTGCAACATTTTCTTCTGATGAAATTTATGCCAACAACGTATTGGAATTTTACCGGACTCAGAACATAGTAGCTTGATTTGTAACAATAAGAAATTGCAGACCAGGATGGTTTTTATATCAATATTTTTACACGTGTTGGTTCTTTAGCTGGTTTTTCAGCATTACGATGACGATTTGGATTTTGTTCGTTTTGCAAGTCAAGGAAGTAAAATTCCCATAAAAACATAATCTTAAAAGTAACCCTTGGTAAAAATAAATAACAAGTTACAAAATTCTTATCTTTAATTGGTGCAATATCTGTTTTAAAGTAATTGTAATTTTTGTCAATTTGTTTCCAGAAAACTTAAACCTTTTAAGGAGATTAAACAAACAATGAATTAGATTACGTTTGGGTTAAATCAATTGCGTCACTAAGCGCACCGTTTAAAATAATAAGTTACAAATGGGGCTTTTTCATTATTTTATAAGCACAATTTTATAGACACGCTACCAAGCACGAGAGCAATCACTCGAGTCTCATTGCATAACCTCAATAGCGCATATTCTATACTTAAAGAAAAGAGGCAAAATAGCATTTTTTTTGCAGAAAGATTTTGCCGTTGGCTGAAAAAAAAGTTTTGCGTAATTGCTGAAAACCAAGATTTTGAATTTTGTTGGCATTAAATTTTGCGGTGGACACCGAAAATCACAAAATTTTGTTTCTTAAAAATATCAATAGCAAATGTTTTCAATGTAATTTTACACACATTTCAAAAGATCATTACAATGAGCTTTGTGGAGTGGTGGCACAGTTGTATATAATCAGGCTGTGCAAGTAGCAAGAGATTGCAGGACGCAGATTTAAACCCCATTACCATCACATCGAGTTGTGCTGACTTTAATCCATAATTGCAAACCGTCATGCACAGTGAAAATAATATAATTGTGTCACGCTGTACGCCCGCATAGTCAATATGTTCCGCATTTCCAAAATTCTAGTAAAACAGTTACAATGTTATAATTCTGCGCTTTAGGATAGTCAATCTGGACAAATAGACAGAAAATAACTAAAAAACAGCCTTAGGCAAGGGCAAAAAATCAATGAAACTCATGTTGTGGTAAACATTGATTGGTATGGTAACTTGATGACTTCATCACAAATCTCGATGTTTAGAAAATGGTATTTGCAGGATCTATATGTTCTAAACAAAACAGATTTTAATTTTTTTTTTTTTTTTTCAAAAACGCAAAAGAAATAGCTTTCTTCAATGTCTCAGTTCTTAGGCCCCACGAGGCACCAAAACTGCCAAAAACTGGCACCAGACGTTTTGGAATACTGTCATCTACTAGTTTTTTTTTACGTTCAGCATAATTTTTTTAATGAATTAAACAATCTGTGGAAATTTAAAGTTGAAACCATTTAAAGTTATTAATGCTTAGCTATTAAAGCATATAGCTAAATTCACCTCAGCAAAACGTGTTTCCATTACCTGTGGTCATTCGAAATGCATACGTGCATTGTTCATAACAGAAATAAGATATGGTAAGCTGTTTGTTACATGAAAATCAAAAACTTGAAATTTCAATTGGGATATGCCACCTTATTATCGAAGTTGGTCCTTTTCTAATCAATACTCACTAAAATTAAAGCAAGTCTGCTTCCTTATGCAACAATAACTGCATTTTGTGTTTAACTTTGAAAATCTTGTACAGTACAAAATATTTGTTTAAATTAATATGTGAGTAGTCCCTCCGCGATATCGACGGAATGGGCCTATCCTACGAGAGGATAGGAAATCAGAGCGCTTACCAGTCACTACAGACCAATTGTTCGCGACACATTGAACCTTGATATATAGCAAGTCTATCATCTACACGGGAGAGCAATTTCCCTTTCGCAGGCGTAGACTTTAACGATATCCTTTACATACCACAGTGCCAGCCTACCCCGTGAAACACCTACAGGAGAGCCATGTTAAAAATCTAATAAGGGCTCCCTTATTATTTAAATTAATATCCAACAAACAAAGAATCGTCCGGGCGTTTATTCACTTTTTGAGCTTCACAATTGGGCACTTATTCAAAGGGAGCCCTTATTAGATTTTTCTAAGCCAAAGTTATTCCGGCAAAGACGAAAATTTGAAATAGAAATTACTTCTCATTAACTCGCTTTGGCTAAAAATTTGAAAAAGTGCCCCTTAATTAAAGAAGAGGTGGCGAGAGCTTATTTGAGTGTGGGTCCTTATTCAACTTGACTGATATGACATAGTGTCAGCAGTATTGTTAACGCTTAATTTCTACACGATAACAAGTATTTAAGAAAAACCAAGCACTTACTCACTTAAAACTAGTCTTTGGGCGACAATAATTATCATTTCAAAAAGTTTTAACATTACACCCAGTGTATAAACATTTCTTAATAATTAAAACCTTAGGATATTTGACAGTAGACGTTTATTACTGCTTATAAAAACCTTGTCCTGGAACAAGGTGTACAGGGTAGACTAACGACTAATAAATTTTTACAGAAAACAGAACAGAGCATTCCTTTACCAATCACGTAATAATGTATTAAAATGTACTGTCTTTTTTCAGGTTAACGTGTAAGCCACGCAAATTAAAACAATATTCAAGAATGGGAAACATACTGTCAGGTCCGATTGATACACACGGAACCAACAGTAATGTAGCTGTCAATTCTAATTCTAATGCTCAGCCGAATAATCAAACTACAAATCAACAACTAAACCTGTGTTCACCAGCGACAAACGAGTCGCTATGTATGCATCTTCATCGAATTCAACTGCTTGGATTTGGTGCTCATGCTCAAACTTCCCTGCAAATGTTATTGTCTTACTTTACGAAAAAAATACAACGTGATGCGCGGGATCCGTCCTTCAGCATCGTTCAAAATTTTCAGGATCCAACAACAAGACAGCAGCTTAGAAAGTGCTCAAAGTGGAAGTTGAATTCTTCAAACCGTGATATAGTGTACCAAGACTGGGATAATGATAAATTAAATGGTTGTATTGATATCGAGAAAATGGACACTACCTTACTGAAAGATATTCTCTTTGGAATACAGAAGCTTGATACATCAAATATAATGCGTACCAGTTGTAAGAGCGCCAGTTCCAGTGTTGGTGTTCACCAAAAATGTTGTCGAAGCTGCAATCATAACAACGGGCTTTGTTATTGTGCTCTTACTAAAGCACAATGTATAAATTATCAATATTCATGTTGCTCGAACTGTAATTTATGTCTTTATTGTGTAATGAAAAATACCTGCAATGTTAGCACGTGGATTGAAATGATTAAAAAACTTGTACAAAATCAAATGAGTACTCAAACAACTCAGCTCCAACCAAGCACTCAATCTTCAACCCAATCTGCAGCCAACGCTCAAGCAATGACTCAATTATCACCAAGCACTCAATCTTCAACCAAATTTGCAGCCAACTCCCAATCAATGACTCAATTACCACGAAGCACTCAACCA
>JAUBWS010092854.1:0-11405 GCA_032270445.1 Darlingtonia californica | reverse complement strand
GGTTAAACTGTTTCAGTGTTCGAAGTGTTGTAAAGCCACTTTTTATTATCGAATTGATATGGTCGTTCCACATCAAACTTTCACTGAAGTGAACACCAAGGACCAAGGACCAAGGACAGGAATAGATGTCATTGGTAGCAAAATAGTAAGTGTAACAGTTAGTTACAAAAATGTTTTAACAAGCCCTTTTCTAAACCTTAATCTCTCAAAAACTACAAAAACTACCACAATTTAGAGTATAGCTCATAATTGAGGGAAGATGACTTATTAACATTATTTTTGCAAATTAATGTTAAAGCTACAGATAACTTGATCACTGGGCTGAACAAGATCAACTGTGCTCTGCATGCTACACTAATTTTTTCTAATACTTTCTTCACAGCGCTACTTTCCACATATATGATATTCAATTGATCAAACTGCTCAGAAAAAAGGTTTGAAAAATCTATATATAGTTTTTACTTATCACCTTAAAATAATGAATCCTTATCAATGCATCCCAATTGGCAATGCTTATACTGAAAAATTTCCTCATGAATTTCTGCTCCCAGGCAATATTCATAGTATTTCCATATCTCTCTAAATCATAATCCTTAAAGGACTTAACTCAATGTTTTGTTTATGCAACCTTTATTGAGTAGAGACTTGGAAAGTTGAAAAACAAAAAACTTTACCCTGACGACTGACATACCAGTATGATTCAAAGTTTGAGTACCCTTCCCTACTAATTGATAAATTGTATGCACAAACGAACTGTCATTCAAGAAGCTGGGTATTGTTACTGGAGAGGTGTTTTTACAATAATTACAGGTTCAATAAATCAAGATATAAGTAGCCTGATATAAGATCTTAGCAGCTCAGGATTGATTACTGGAATACACAAATTTTTTTAATATTATATTCCAGCATAGAAAAAAGAAAAAACTAAAAAAAACGACGCCTTGTGCTGAACAAAAGGGTGAGCAACTCATGAATAAAATGAAGCAAACATAACACTTAATAACAACACAATCCGAGCAAACAAAACACCATACGCCAGCATAAATATAACATAAAACATTTTTACAAAAAACTCAGTTCCATATTCTCCATCAATGATGAAAAACCTCCATGTGTTGTTTATCAGGCCGATAAAAAAGTGTTTGTTTCCGTCTTACCAGGTGGGAAAAAAAAATCTCACCAGGGAGGCTGCAAAGTAATTTTTTTTGCCAAAAACTATGGAAGAAAATATGTATATACTAAAAACAACTACAAAATATGTTTTATTGTTTTCAACTGATCTTTTTGATCAATTCAAAACTGCTTAGTTTCAATAGATTTATATTGTTGCTTGGGTGGCAATTTAACTGTTGCCACCCAAAGAACATAACATTTGTTTCGAAACTGATTAGTTTCTTCTCGAAGTCGAGCAACGTGAATATCCTATCGAAACTGGAATAGAAAAGAAAGATACATTTTTATATGTATGCTATAACAGCTGAATGGTTTCTCTTAAAACAACACAAAATAAAAATAGTACCTATATATATATATAAAGGTAATTAAAAACAATGCTTTTTTGCGAGTATGGCCGTGCACGATTTGCCTTTGCATTATTCAATGGGCCACGTTTTAGGGTCTTTAGCCCCAGAGCCTTGCAACTGTCACAAATTGGTAAAACACTTTTGTATACTTTTTTGAGGTCTGGATCGATCTTTGTGCCTCTTTTGGCACAGTGAACACAGAGATCTTTTTGGATGCCACTGGCTGACTTGGTTGCTGCTAGTACGTCCACACGATTGGGGTTTTACAATGCATTTCCAATCTCGTGAACACTGTGCCAGCCAAAAACGAAACATCTTGTGTTTATCATAGGTTTTTTCCCATTCTATATTAACTGGTTTTACCATTTTCCTTTGTAAAGAAGTGCTGCTGGTAAAGAAGCAAAGAGCCAAGAAACACTTTAAGCAGAATGAACCTATCCACATTTTTTTGAAATGAGACCAACCCCTAACCCGTCCCAAAAACAAGTTTAAAGCAAAGGTGCTAAAAGGTTGCAAGTGTTAGATGGTAAAAAGGTAACAAAACAAAAAGCATCTTTGAAAAAAAAAAAAAAACATCCTAAAAAAAAGTACATAAAAAAAAAAAAAAAAAAAAAGTCCACCACCAGAATTCAAACCAATGTGACTTGAATTCCAAACCCACTGCCTTGTTCACCAATGCTGCTGTCTGATCTAAAATCTCAGAATAATATTCATTCTGCACACGCGTATACATGTATGTTATTATGACGTAATTACAACAAATTCGAAAAGTTAAAAATACATATCCACTTTTGAATTTTATCGCTATATAGCCCCATATACAAGAAAAGGGTGGTGTCAAGACTTACTAACTTGTTAAGCAGTTAGTACTTAAGGTACTAAGTGTGGGTGGTTAGGTGTCAAGTAGAATTTTGCACTTTTTCCTCACTTTGTCATGGTGTCTGACTCTAAGACTGAGATTATAATGCCATTTTAGACATTTTTACTTCCTTTTTTAAGGCAACATTCTACCATGATCTTGCCAATTTTCAACAGCTAAATGAAGTCATGAGTACAATATCTTAAAATGAAAAATTACAATAGTAATTAGTACGAAAAAAGGAAAGATCAGATAGACGGAAGAAAAAGTATTTAAGTTTCCTTTTTTGCAAGTCAATGAGGTAAAAGTCGCCATAATTCTACAATAAAAACATAAAAAAGTTACGCTTTCATAATCAATCTGGCACATTTCATTAAAAATATTAAACAAATAGCAAGTTTTACCGAAATAAAATTCACATTTCTTCAAATGACCGAACTCGTCCGCCGTGAGCAGGTAAGTCAAGGCTCAACTTCAACCTCAACTTCTTCGGTGCCATTTCCCGTGTTTTGTTTTGATTGTGTTTCGGCCGAGTCAGACTTTATTCCAAAACATTCTTTATGAAATCAAATACTTATTTAAAGATTTTATAGTACTTCGCATCACTTGGATTAAATCCCGCCGGGAATTCAAAAATAATTTCTGCGGAGCAAAAAGGAACCATTATAAACCTGGTCATTAATTTTTCATGATTTGCACCTTTTTTGTTACGTTTTTGTGAGGTTTAATCAAGGCTTTTTCATTTCATTTATTTCTCTTTTCAATAGCTGAATCGATATTTTTGTTTGTGATTTTTTTGATGTTTTTATTCTATTTGGTAGCTGTTGTTTCATTTGTTTTTCTCTGTTCTATGTTCGTTTCACGTCAGCGCACGTAAAACGTAAAGTAAAGCTGGCAAGGCAGCATGGAAGAACCGATTCTATTTTTTCTGTTAATATTTTGATACAAAACCATATTTGGTACCTAGTATTATCTCTAGTTTCTGTGTTTCTCTTTTGAATTTGACTAGCCAAGATATGTTTTTATTCATAATTTTACATTATATATACTACTACTAACTAGCTAGATGATCCCCCACCGTCTTTTCATTTGAAAGAAAAAAAATGTTCTTCTTGACAGTATGGAGAGATGTAATCTGGGTAATCTAGGCTAACTACTAGCTTAATTCTGTGTTATTTGCTCAAACATACCAGTCAAGTATAAGTATATCCACTTAAACGTGGGTCTGATTATATAATATATGTATACCACACATGAATTCATTGCCATAATTTTCCTGACTGACTGACTGACTAATCTTGAAGATACCTCTTGTAGTCTTCAAAATTGCTTGAAACTAGGGAAGGGAATGAAGGGAATTTTCAAATAATACATGGGGTTAAAAATAAATGGCTTTTAACCCTATTCTTCACAGGAAAAATCTAATATTTAAAAAATGGGCAGGCCTTATTTTTTCACAGAACAAAATTTAGTTTTCCACATTTTTTTTGAATATTTCAGGTCAATAGGACCACCTTCTCAGGAAATATGGCTATTTTCAATCAGGTGGATGCTTGCTGACCTGATCCAGGGACTGAATTTTGTTATGAAAGTGAAACTTTGCCAGAATGTGTTATTTCTAAAGCGCTTTGAATTTTAGCCTTTTTGCGACATATATACTTTGTCAAAAATGACCTAATATTGAAGTCATCAATTTTTGAAAAAAATGCTGACTTCAGGATGTTTTTAAGTCATTTTGGTTATAGTTCCGAGTACAAATTAGCGGCTCGCACTTTGCAAAATGCGAACCTATTTTAAGTTCAGCGAAGTTTCATCCAAGAAAAACAGCAAAAATGCAAAGCTGAATGTTTGTTCTTTCTTCAAAATTTACTCAGCAACAATTTTTAAGCAAAACAAAGTTCTTTTAAAAGAATTTAAACTCTATAAATAACGTGGTGCGTGATACACTTTGCAAATTCACTGAAATGCTTCGCAAAACCCAATCCTATATATTTTCTCTAATTCGGACCCTGGTTATGAAACTAAATTTTCTTATCTTTCATTTGTCGGTTATATATTGACTCAATTTGAAGTTTTTGGTTCAAAAGTTATAGCCCATTGAAAAGTGGATATACTTATCTCACAAACACAGTTTTTTAGAAGATAAAGGTGCTAACACCATCAAACATACAGTATATATGCTGGCTAACATGAATTTTTCATAATTTTGAAAACTGGATGTAAAGAACTTAAAGTGTACCAAAATGAGCACTTTTACTCAGCCCCATTAAAAGTTAGCCTGTAGTTTTAACCCCCCTCTCGTGAAGTTGACATACATAAGTGAAAAGAATTTCTGATCAAAACATTTCATACAATATATTTGCAGATGTTTTCAAACTTAAAAATGAACAGATTAACTTGGTAGTTTTGTGTCTCTTTAACAAATTTTGGGACCTTTTCCTTTGAATTTTCCTTCAAATTTTTTTTTGAGGGGGCAAACACCACCCCTGCCTCCCCTGCCATTACTTCTAATTAAATGACCAAAGAAGATATTTGATTGTAAATTGTAATTGTATATTTTGGATATTTCTTCTCGGTTTCTGCAAAGCCATACAATTTTATATACTCTTTTCTTGTCAAGGTGTAAAAACCATCACAATATGTTTTTAATTTTTCCCATAAGCAGCTTTATTATGTTATATATATAGATTATATATTTTGAAACACTATTTATATTTTCAATGTAATATGCTGATTTTTTATTATGGGATTCTTTAAATGATATGGTACTGATTGTTAATCTTGATTTTATACTGCTCAGCTGTATAGGTAGTTTCTCCACTTTCCCTCTTTTTTTAATACCGTTTCAACTTTTTCAGTGCCCCCCTGCCATATTTCAGATGAACTGAACTTTCTTTTTTGCTAACTTCCTATATTTTAATTTTTAGCACTTCATAATAAAAATAATTTAAAATAATGTCTGAAGTTGAAAACATATCTGACAATGCAGAAAATAATCCCCTGGATGCTAAAATCAGTGAAAGAATGGAACAAAGTATTCTTCCATTAGTGCAAGATGTGGCTGATTGGTTGGCATCCTACATGAACATAAAAATAGATAAAGATAACTTTTTAGATATGTTAGATGACGGACTCGTTATATGCAAATTGGCTGAAAAAATTCAAATTCATTCGGAAACTTATGTGAAAGCAAAAGTGAACACTTTGGGAGCAGGTAGAAAATTCAAACTAAAAGCCCTTTCAAAGTTCAACTTCCAGTGTCATGGTACTGCTAAGAGAGAATCATTTTTTGCTCGTGAAAATGCTGCTGGTTTTATACGGTGGTGTAAACAGATAGGGATGAAAGACACAATATTATTTGAATCAGAGGGACTAGTGTTACAGAAGCAATTAAAACATGTTGTTTTGACATTGCTTGAACTGGCAAGAATTGCTTCAAATTATGAATTAGAACCTATTCCATCAATTGTGAAAATGGAAAGAGAAATTGATGAGGAAGAACGCAACCCACTCCAAAATGTTACAATACGAAAAAAACGAAGCAGCAAAATTGCTGACCTTGACTTTAAGGTACAATATAATATACTATAATTTGTGTTTTGTATTTTGAGTATATACACAGATGCAGTAGGTTTTATCCTTGACATTTAGGTAATACTGCTCTTGATTTTGACAAGTCTAGTGTAACTCAATGTATGGAATTTTAAAACACTTCGTCATTGGCCCTGATTTTGTCATTTTTTAATATCTTGCTTTTTTATTAAAAAAGTTGTGGGATCTGCAATCTGGATCCTGTGTTTATGCAAGTTTTATCTTCCTTTATGTACCACTGCTGTTGATGGACTTTATGTAATTCTTTCGTTTACTAGGTTCAAAAGTGTGCTATGAAACATAATATCAAAGTTGACAAAGTTAAAGATGGAAAATACATTGTAAATGGAAAAACAACCGTCTTTGTTAGGGTATGTGTGTCATCTATTTCTTTTACCACACTAACCATGTTTGACGATGTGGTTTGTATTTTTCATATCTTTTTTATTAGATACTTCATGATCATATGATGGTACGAGTCGGAGGAGGCTGGGACGAATTTGAGCATTTTCTGAGTCGACACAAACCTGAAAAAATTGGCAAGATTCTTATCTGTAAGAAAAATTCACTTGTGTTTTTCGTTTAACATCAAAATATTTCTTCATGCCTTGAATCGCAAATATTTCCTTTAAATAACTGAATGAATATTGTTGTCAGCATTTCATTCCACACTGCATTTAAAAAACATTTTTTGGAGAACGTGTAATATATAAAACTACCTTAAAAGTAAAGCAATTTTCGCGGGTAGAAATTGAAATTCCGCAAAATTTAAAGTACTTAACAAGATGTTACTACTCTAATATCCTTTTTCTATTCTTAGCTACACCTGTCGCTTGTAGAGGATGCTGATGAAGTAAGAAGTGTATTGAGTTAAGATTTTATGGGGATTAGTTTAGCTGTTCATTTTTTCATATTTTATATGCATATGAGTAAATTCTTATTGTTCGATAAGTGTCTGAATCTTGCATGGTACTATTACTTAAAAGGAAAATAGAACCTTGTTTTCTAAAGTCTTGCAAAAATAATGTTACCTGTATAAACAGCTCTATGCCATTTGAAATGTAAACAATTTTAACTGGTCCGAAATGAAATTTTCCAAAATTCAGCTACGGTTTTTTCTTGCATCATTGCGAGCCTTAGGTTAAAAAATTAGATGTTTTAATCCATATATATATATATGATAAATAACGATTTTGATGTTATGGGATATTTATTAGTACAGTGGAATCTCTATAAAGCGGACACCCTATAAGGCGGAAACCTCCATAAGACAGACATTAAGTCATGAAATGGAACGGAATGATTTACAGTCAAACTCTCAAAGAAAAGATCTCTGTAAAGCGGACATCTCTCTAAAGCGGATACCCTATAAGGCGGAAACCTCCATAAGACGGACAGTAAGTCAAAGAACGGAACGGAATGATTTACAGCTAACATTTCTTAGAAAATATCTCTATAAAGCGGACATCTCACTAAAGCGGACACATTTTTTTTGCACCAATGGTGTCCGCTTCATAGAGATTCCATTGTACTGATATTAGGTTAAAAATAATATTTACGATGGTGCTTTTATAATTCAAGATTGTGCAAAAATAACGATATTTTGAGGTTAATTGAAAATGAGGACGACAAAACCCAACCGTCGAACGAGAAAGATGGACAACAGCAAATTTTCTTAATCTTTTTGCTTACTCTTGCCGTTTAAGGTACAACCGTTGATATTGTTTATGTCCTTAATTAACAAACCTATCGTGGATAAAATTTCATGTGGATTAACCATTAACCATAACCATTTGTAGCTGTGATTTTCTTATGTATTTTTGCACAAAACCATAGGATTCGCGCGTGAAATTTTATCAACGATAGGTATGAAAATGTTTTTCCTCCGTATTGCTGCCGTACATGATTATAACTTCCTAAGCCCGTCCGAAGTTCTGAGGCTGTATTTGTATAAACAAATCTTCAATTAAAAAGGTATACTTTTGCCATTGAAATACTATGGAAGTATTTGGGTTCTTTTGGTCCGAAATGTTTTAAAGCCTACAACGTTGTTAGCAGAATTTGGAATTAAGTTTTTTGTCTGTATAAGATAAATGACAGTTTTTGTTCATGTTATGGGATGTTTATTAGTACTAATATTGGGTCGAAAATAATTTACCCTAATGTAAAGAATTATTAAATGATTATATATATTTCTGATGAAATTGTAAAATAATATTATATTTTCTATAATATTTCTTTTATCTTTTTGTACTGACAAGATTTTAATTTATTGTAAATATTTAATTACGTGTTTTAGTTATTTAATAGATGCTTTATTGACTGACTGACTGACACTTTTCCAACACTTTTTTCGATATTCAAAATGGCAATGGTCAAATTGCTAGCATGAAATTTAGTCTGGTTCACTCATGCGAAAATCTATATACCTTAAGCGTATTTATTTTCGCGAATTTTTTTCAAATTCACGAAATTAGATACACGCGAAATATAGATTTACTAAAATTGTCCCAAATTAGCGTAATTTTTGGTTAAAAACCTCTCGAATTCGCGAAATTATTACACGCGAAATACTATATTTTTCGACTCGCGAAAATGAATACACGCGAAAATTAGTACGCTTTAAAGTAAAATTTCCGAACTTTTGACGTATGTTAGCAAAAATGAGCCTTGGACTCATGAACTACTACTTATACGGGGTTTATACGGTCAGGGGAAATCAGGGGCAAAAGGGTCTTTAGCCAAAAAGTCAGGGGAATTCAAAGTTTTTCATGGATGGTCAGGGGGAAATGTGATTTTGCCATATTATGCATGGTGACCACGGTCCTGGAAAATCCCGGAATGTCCTGGTTTTTATCAAAAAAATCTAAAATGTCCTGGATTGTCCTTGAAAAGGTGTCCTTTATTGTCCTGGAAAAGTCAATATTATTCCGAATGTTAATTTTAAGTTTCTCAACTTGATTACTGAGGAAAGATGCTTTTACGTCCTTGGATGTACAGAAAAGCTTACTACTCTTTTAAATATTGGTACCTGTGGTCTCCATACTGTACATGGAAGTTTGAAGGCAGGAGTAGGCAGTGCAAATTGAAAAGTAGGGAATGTGTTCAAAGCGATGTGGAAGCTGTTGGATGAATCTTCAGCGCGCCGTTACACATACGAGAGTATAGCCGGATGTTTATCCATTGCCTTATTGCGGTCATAGATGGTGCGAAAATGAAAAATGTGCTGACCGCGCAGAGTTGATATGGTCTGGGTATGTAAAGTTCATTAAGCATCTTAGCGGACTTTCAAAATCGCCGAAGCCACAAGGAAAGTCATTTCAGAATGAAAGAATGTATTGGCGACCCGTTGATGCAGGCAAAGTTCAAATTTGTGGAGTTTATTGCCTCCAAGTTAAATAAGTTCCTGAGAGGTTTCACAACGCTGTTACAGACTTTTTATCTGCGGTTACAAGCCATACGATGAAGAAGTGTCCTCTGAAGTATTTGATTATCCGATGTTCATCTTGTTTGAACCCAAATGTTCTGGCTATTTCTTCCAAAAAAGAGGTCTCAAAATTCAAGTTTAGCAAGATGCTCGAAAAGTTAGTTACGTTAAACCAAATACCACCAAAACTTGGTGACGATACAAAGGCACAATTCTCTTTATTGGTCGATGACGTAATACCAAAACATCGTGAAGAGTTTTCAGGTTTCAATATGTTTAGTCAACGACTTGATGCGTTTATGATGACTTATCTTTCAGCAAAGAAATCCGAGTCTTTATCTAAGATCTATATTTTGATTTTTTGCCTAAGTCATGGTCAATCGGCAATTGAGCGTGGTTTGTTTCAATGAGGATAACCAGTACATCGCAGATAACTAATCGGAAGCGTCCCTGATATCTTTGAGAATTGTACACGACCATTTAAAGTCAAAGAATGTTACGACAACAAATATTAGCATCTCATGAGATATGATGAAATCCGTTCTATCCGCGCGACAGAGGACCGTTCGATCCGCGCGACAGAGGTGTGTTTAGTCTCAATCAGAGGTATCACGCAAAATGATTTGAAGAGGAAAATACTCTCAAATGAAATTGATGAAATCAAGAAGAAAAAGGTTCGCTTAGAAGAAAGTATTGTTGAGTTCGAAAAATGATATAAAATTGCAGGTGAAAGCAAAAGATTTCAGGAAAATGGCTGGTTTGAAAAGAAATGAAATACAAAAACTTGATGAGATGACTAAGTCGCTCCTTCTCCGTATGGATTCTATCATTTGATTTATTTTTATGTACATTAGTAATATGTTATTATTACATACTACCATGGATATATAAACGTTTATATATCCATGATACTACTAAAGTTAGATATTATTGAGTTAATATTTATGCGAAGCAGGAAAACTCAAGTATGTAGGAAAGGGATCCTCCATCATTCACTTTCATGGTATATATTATTATTATTATTATTATAGTTCCTACTGCTATACAATACAATTATATTTATAGCGACTTTTTTTTATCTATCTTGTACATACTACCAAAGTTTATATTATAGAGTTTATATTAATTCATTTATAATGAAGCAGGGCTGATAACGCAGGCCATTTTAACTACAGTTTTGAGGGGGATCTAGAGGTGTAGCAAAATTATGGAAGTAATAAACTACTATCAAAAATTCATTTTCATAATTATTTTAGTTGCAGTTTATACTTTCCTCCATAGATTTTTGCTACACATCTAGATCGGCCTCTAAAACCTGTGAACCTTTCTTAATGTTAGAATGATTGAAATCAGAAAATGGCATTTTGGTTTCAAAACAAAAGTCTTCGCTTTTTAAAACAGAGTCATGATATTCATATACACATCAATTCTTGGAGTTTTTATAAGGCAGGGATCCATCATTCACTTTCATGTTATATTTTTATTATTACTTTAGTCATTACTAAATATACTTAAAGCGACAACAATTATTCATAATTGTTATAACGTGCAGTTTAAAAAAATATTTTATTGTTAATTCACAAATTCATATACTATTGTACAGACGTAAAAATTCCGCACTTCGCAGTTGTCCTGGAATTTTCATTGTTCTGTCCTTAAAATTTTGTTTTATTTGTTAATTGTCCCGGAAAAGTCCTGAATTCTATGATCCGTTATCCTGGAAAATATTGAAAAATGTCCTGGAAAGTCCCGGAATGTCCTGGAATTTGAATAAAAAAAATTCGTGGTCACCATGTTATGGGAGGGACAGCAATTTTCTTTTTTGTTTTCATGATCAAAATATTATCAGTAGGCTAATGATAAGACAGTATTAAAGATCTTTATTTTCTGAATCACTGTTTCTTAAAGGAATTATACGGGTATAAGATAGGCATACAATCAAACCGGGACCCGGGACCCAAAGGTGGGACCCTGCTTACAATCAAACCGGGACCCGGGACCCGGG
>JAUBWS010092853.1:0-24847 GCA_032270445.1 Darlingtonia californica | reverse complement strand
ATAACATAACGTAAGATGAATTCCAAATAACTATTTTCATGATCCTGACTCAAATTCATTGTTGTGATTATGCCAAAAGAAATTGAAGACAGAGATTTAAAAATGAGTAAAAAAATCCTTGATTACTCCGAATTTTCAAATTTCAATGGTTATTTTGATACATGGTCTGCCGTAACATGTAATGTGGAAATTTGGTCCAAAGCATCGTTTTTCAAGCAACCAAGTGAGAAGATTAAATGAATCTTGAAAAAGAGAAGATTGTGTTGATCTTTTTCTACTCCGGATTGAAATGGCTTTAACTCAGCCTAAACATTTACTTGAAATCTCGGACAAAGAAAATCCGAAAATTTATTCAATATACTTTTGATTTATATTCCAGTACATCAGATTTGTTGTACTCAAACAACCTTATTCTAGATTTTTTCTAAAGAGTCAAAAATCGCCGATTTGGTACAGTAAAAAAAAAAACGTGTCCATAATCTGTTTAAAATGTAACAAACGTAAATGTAAATTAAAACGTTCTCAATTTGGAGTAATCAAACTGGCTATCTGGCAAATATTTTAAATGCTAAAGGCGAGTTTTGAGACTTTTTATATTTTACCATTTACTAAAATCATTTACAAAAGGATATTTATTATGGGATGGGACAGTCAAAAAAAATGAGCTATGATTGAAACAAGCTTTCATTGCGTGCCCTGTATCGCGGTCTTTTATCTTTTAAAAATAATAAAGGTTTTTACTCATAATAGGGTAATATTCAATTTCAATCTAAACGCTATTTCAGCAGATTTTTTATTGTCGGTAGAATCCAGTTCTCTGGTCACACTAAACCAAAATACAGCATTAATACATCCTTTGACTTCAGTTTTTCATTTATTTCATATATATTCCTGATCCTCTTTGGCATTTTAATGACTTTGGGGTATATTTCAGGTTTATACTTGTAGAACGTTCAACTTTTATCTTCTAAATTCTCTACATGGAGTTCTGAGCATATTGCTTACAGGTTTGGAAAATTCAAAATAAGTTTAGAAAACTTTTTTTTAAGTTCCTTGAAAAATCCATATAATAAACTTTTCAGCGAGTATAGCAATATTCCTTTTTACCTTATAATTTTCTCTATTTGTTCTTTAGAGGGCTTACCAAACAAATGAGTGTAGCCACATCGACGAGAAAACGGTCCGAAAACGCGGGCGGCATCTCAGTTTTTTCAAATAGGAAAAGTCAATAACACAGATCTTTTTCTTCATTCAATAACATTGAAAACATTTCGTTGTCTCTCAACCATTGAGGATCAAACTTTTCCATATTAATTTTGCTGCATCCAAATTTAAGTTCAATTACTTGAGAAAGCTAGCACTACATATAATGGTCTATGGGAACAGGGGACATAAACCAACCATAATTTACTTGTTACCTCTCATAAATCATGAAAAAACGCCTGCTGAGGAGGTAATTTCTATTTAAGCGACACGCAAATTGCGTGTCATATAAATAGAAATGCACTCCTCCACATACGTTTTTAGTGGTTCTGCCAGCGGTTGGAGTATGATCGCGGTAAAAATGACCAAGCCCCCTTTTCCCATAGACCGTCACATTTTTGGATAACAATGGAATGATTAAAATATCTGAAAAAGCTGACATTAGAATTTCAGCAGAAGTTTTTCAAGGTTTGATGTTGGGTACTCGATGCAAACAGACACAACATACGCCACCATAAACGAATATACTGTTATTGCAACGAAGTAAGTTGTCTAAACAAATAAAGAAAGAAAGCTAATGTCAACGACGTACGCCATGAAAAAGTACGATATTGAAACTTAATTTAGTATAATTAGCGGCTGACTAAAGTCGACTCTATGCCTTTAACTTTATCAATTATTTGATATTTAGACAAATGTTTGACTTCACTGTACGCTCCGCTGTAAACCCGACTTTAAATCGCAGGCTTGCCAGGTAAGAAGGAAACAGATCTAAGTATCAGGTAAGAAATTAGAGTTTAAGAATTAGAATAACGAGAGCAAGAACATAACACATAGGTATAAGATAAACTCATTGGATTGGTAACAGCATTTGACATACGCTGAATAAGTATGTTGGAGTATGAGGGACATTGCCCCCCCCCCCCCCCCTCCTGACAAAAAACTTTATGGGGCAATAAAATCCTATATGAATGATTTTTCGTTTATTCTATTATTTTGTATATTTTATCAACTAAAATCTTTCGGTTCGTTCAAAAACAATAGAATGGTCTGTTTTACAGATCATTTTCAAAAAGTTTTTATAGTTAAGTCATTAGATTTGTGTTCAAGTTTTTTTTCTAAGGCACCCGAAAATCCAAATTTTCTCCCCCTTGTCACAGTTTAAAGCAGAAAAGTTAACAATAATATGGCCGTTTGGCGAAAGTTGACATTTTCACCAATCCTTGGCACCATAAAAATTGTGAGAAATTTTATCTGTCATCTCCACAAAACGCAGATTTTTCATTTTTTGGTTTTTCCTTTGTTGTTTTTGGTGCTTCAGTCACTCTTTCATTTTTATCTATTCATTTCAGAGCGAAAACATAGAAGAAGACTAAAATTTTTCAAGGTTTGATGTCGGGTATTACAAAATTGCATGTAATTTTAATCCTCAATGCTTTTTTTATAAATATCCTTCAAATGTAGGGACCTAATATATGTGTTCCGTACTTAAATAAAAAACTGACTTACGAAAACTTGATCTGTAACATAGAGTGGACTTCTGAGAGAGTACAGGATCACAGTAATTACAACATTATGCCACAGATAAACACTGTAAGTTAATCTACTTAACGGAACGAAGATACTCCAACTCAGGAACGAATCCACCAAGCCTAAAAGCAATATCGGATAAATGATCTTTGGTTGGTTATTTTCACAAGTGTGAATTTGAATATCTTGTTGGCATCTCTGTGTGAAGAATTTCGCACAAAACCTTTTTTAGTATTGATTTTTAGCAAGTCTAATACAGTCACACTGGCCTTACATTAGACAATACTATACAGAAAGTAGATCATTCCCATTTCAATGCTATATATTTACTGCCAAGGCATTGTTGATTTTAAAACGACGCCTGAATTGAAATAAATAATTTGGAGAGTGTTCTATTTGGGAGGAAGTTCTACTAACAAAAAAACAGAAATACCAAAAATTCTCGGTACAAGTTTAATAGTACCTCCTAACTTGTGATGACAAGCAAAGATAACCCAAGCAACAGAGACTGCCCATAACGCACGAAATACTAATCCATATATCATATTTTCCATGAAAGTCCATTCATGTTTCATTGCTGTGTATGGAGTGTACACCAATGCTAAAGCAACTGGAACTGAGATCAACCAACCAATCACATGGGATATCTAAACAATAATGAACTTAACATAGTAAAAATGAATAAGGAATAAGGATAAGATCGGTGAAAAATTACCAAAATACCATTTGAATAATGTACAAACTAATGAAGAACGAATCAACTATCCAACATAATTCCAAACAAGTGAAGGTCAGCTTTTATCCCTTATTCATACGCGTTTTTTGCTAATGTAACATTTTCTGGTGAAGGTTTTGAGCTATGCCTATTTTCTGAAAATTTTGAAAAAATCATGTAGTCGGTGTAGCACGCCCTTTGTGCAAGACAAAGTTTTCTATAATTTGGCGCGTTATAATGGGCAAAAAAAAAACTTGAATACAAATCTAATGGCCTATATAAAAACTTTAAATACATTCAGAATATCAAAACAGATTGGAAAAATCAGTTTCCAATGCTGACATTGCAAAAAAAGAAGAAAAAAGAAAAGGAAAAAACAGTTCGCTGTAGAAAATGCAGTCTTAAAATGAGAGTGTAAAAGCCCTGAAAGTTTTATGAAATTACCTTTTCAATGAGTGCAAATCGCAGCAATTTAACGTTTGATAATGCCAAATATTATCTTTAGTTGTCACGAAATTTCAGAATTTTTGGCTCACAGGCAACAAAGTTTGAAGTTCTTTTTAACCCAGATTAACTACAGATTAACTACGAAAAGTTTTCACTAATATTATGTCATAATGTACGTGACCGATCAATGAAATTTAATTGATTTAGTAACTCACTAGCGTGCATGGGTTATATCATATCTGGGAATACATGACCACTATACG
Source organism: Darlingtonia californica (assembly GCA_032270445.1). Classification (NCBI taxonomy): domain Eukaryota; kingdom Viridiplantae; phylum Streptophyta; class Magnoliopsida; order Ericales; family Sarraceniaceae; genus Darlingtonia; species Darlingtonia californica. The sequence continues at coordinate 20,689 of JAUBWS010092853.1, read as the reverse complement.
CGTAACCCTCCCCTATATCACTTTACTCACAAGAATATTACTATTCCCTCCATAAACATACCTTTCTCCATTGTGTAGATATCCTGTATCCGTGAAATAAAATATATCCCAACGTCAAACCAATAAAATATACAAGAATTCGACAGTAAGGCTTCTCGTAAATGTAATTTTGATAATTCAACACCATTGAACTGAAAAATAAAGTTCATAGAAATCGGGTAAGCTAAAGTTTTTAAGGAGAAGATTCCTAAGTAAATTCATAAAACTTTCAATGTATCTTTCCCGATTTTAAAAGACATTGTTGTTTAATGTAACCTTTATCCAACTCCAATTTCTAGAACCAGTCATCTTTATTGACAAGTTTCTTTTCAATCCTCTATGAAAATTAAAAAAACATAACTTTCTGCGAATTTGATATTTGGTGGGTCAGGTGGGTCAGCCATACTACTACTAGCGAGGTTAAGGTAGATTCCTAGTACAAAACCGATTTCTTCAAAGTTAAGTGAAAATTTAAAATTTAAAAATAAATTGATCGCATTGAAATCAAAACGCATTGATCCAGTTTTGAAATAATGAAAATTTTCATTTCATGCATATACATGAGTTCAAAAAATATGAATATTGCACAACATAGGTATCTCACCTAATACTGCAGTCTATATATTCAATGCTTTTCAAATGCCTTTGGTTCAGCACATCAAACATTGCAAGCAATCATTTCACAGAAAGTTGATCTAATTTTGACTATTCTATCAAGAGTTATTTTTGACAGAAGGTCCAATAGCATTTTGAGAAAAGGCATTTTGAAGATTTTTCTTTGCAAACGCTTTGGAGAAGCTCAAACTGTGGCCCAACCAATGAAGAAATACCGAAAAAACGTATAGAAACGTAAAACACAAACCCTCAGCTACTGACTTCAAGCTATCAAAGTCTTTCAAAGTCACTAAAAGTCACTCATGCAAAAGCATGAAGCTTTTCTAACCGAGAGAATATAACTTTACAATTACTTTTGGTTAATGTAAACAATCATCAGCTTCGAAAAGCAAAAGAAATTCCCTCATTTTCTACTGGGCAACCACCTTAAGCAAACCAAAATCTCAAGCCAAATTTGAAAATGACTGAATGTCCAACTGGTGGAAACTTTGAATACTTATCAATCTCCAAACCAGGTGCGCAACGTTTAAGTGGCAGATGTCGGTTTGCTTAACTTTATAATTATTACTATAATAATTATCTTGACAAAAGTAAGAGCTTACTGTACACCAAAAGCCACATTCTTTTCGTAAAACAAAGGGGCTGCTGCGTCCTCTTCGCTCATCAATATACCATTTGATAGCAAATGTAAAAGCACAAGAAATGTGGAAATCGCTATAATTCCTCGCCGTTTGAATCTGAAATTGAGCGAATGAATGTTATTAGATTATTCAACTTTTGCTTTCCTTAAAGAGAGAACTGAGTTTACACAAGATCATCAATTTTTCAGATATTATAAGGCTTGTAAAAATCTTCATGTCATTAATATTTTCTATCTGTACTGAGATTTTTTGAGAATGCCTTTATAGTTAAATCATAAGAATCGAGAAAAAATCAAGCCCTGACCATCTATAGCGCGCCATAAACGCCAAAAATATAATAATAATTTTGGCTCACCATATTAAAAATACGTCATATGCAAAATTGATGACATCAGCAAATTTCTTTTAACAATATACGTCAGTTGTCAAAGATCAATATCTTTTTCTCTATGGCCGATCCCCCCCCCCCCCCCAGTACAGGTAGGGTTAAAGAACATTTCGAGAAAAAAAAAGAGTCAGTAGACGGTTTTCATGTTGAATTTAATGAAACGACTGAGCAAATTAACAAGACTTTTATTCAAAACGATTCGTCCGAAATTGACGTTTAAGAGTAAAGTTCTTTCTCAATATAGATACAACTTTGAAATGAAAAAGACTCACTTATACATACACCAAAGGATTATAGGGCTCACGACGTAAAATTGCATGTCATTTGCTAGATACCATCCCCAATCAATACACTAAAAGAATAAAAAATTATTTAATATCAGTTTTTGATCGTCAAATTATTGAAAGTTTGTTGAGCATAACAAGTTATCTGGAGGGTCAAACATTAAAAAAGAAATTTTGCGGATACCCGATGTAATTTGTTTATCCTTTCTACGTCTAAAAACGTTTAATAGTGACAATAAGCGAAAGGACGGAAACGTCACTTAGACATTGTCTTAGAAACTGTTTTAAAAGTTCCATTACCAAAAGATTCTTGCGCTAGTATCCAGTAAAAATCAATAAGTACAAAAGATCTGCCTTTTTAATATACAAGAACAATCTAGAATTGAATTGTCAGTAAGTACAACATTGCCTTTGTCACTAAAACCCTCCAAAAAAACTTTTTTCACGTCATCTTTGAAGTTTACGACGGCTGAGCTTTATTACTTTCATCATAAAGGTTGACTCTAATTTTCTTGTAAAAAATGTTTACCCTGATATTTACAAGCAAGAGCTTTTTGTCTTGTATCGACGTTAAGCAAAACGTTCCCGTTCTCTTGCTAATGATCGATAGTATCTGATTATCTTATCATTACCTTCTTTAGTGATTTCATTGATTTCGGTCTTGGAGCACCTCAGGGATCTGTTCTAGGGCCCATTTTCTTTAAAATCTTTATCAATGATCTATTATTCTCAGTAACTGGAACAGATGTTTGTAACCTAGCTGACGCTAACACCTTGTATGTATGCGACAAAAGTCTTCAAAACGTAGTAAAACGCTTACACGAAGACATGAAAGTTGCTCTCAATTGGTTTTCATGTAACTGAATGGTAGCTGATCCCAGCAAATTTCAAGTCATTTTCCAGGTATTAAGGATAATAGCATTGATATAAAGATAGGTCAAAATGTCATCAACAACCCAAAAGTGGTAAAACTACTTTACTACGTTACTATCAATAGTCAAATAACTTTTTATTCACATGTCCTTAACATCTGAAAATAAGCCTCTTTTAAAATCAAGGCATTATTGAGAATAAGAAGTTTTTTAATATTAATGCTTTCATTTTTTCTCCTTTCAATTACTGTCCTCTGGTGTGGATGTTTTGCAGTAAACAAGCACATAATCTTATTAACACCATACATCATCGCGCTCTGTGTGCAACAGTAAATTGCCACTCAAAGTCATTGCACGAGCTTTTTCAATTAACAGGAGCTTGTACCATGCACACCAGAAATCTCAGGCTATTGGTCATTGAAATTTTTAAGACTCTAAATCTTTTGAACCCTGAGATAATGTGGAACACATTCCCAATCAAATCAACCAGCTACAAACTAAGACAAGGCTCATTCTTTTTGATTCCTAAAGCTGAAACTACAACGGCCACAAATTCCTTTAATTTTGCATGGAATGGAACCACCTTGCCTCTGATGTGAAATGCTGGAAAACCTTGTCCGAGTTTAAGCCACATATCAAAAAAATATCTGCATATTGTCATTGTCGTAATTGTAGATAGATTTTTATTAGAGATTTTATATTTTTATTTAGTAGCTGGACTTGATTAGTTGAACAACTATGTATTCCTTCATCCAACTTTGAATAAAGAATAAATAAAAAAAACTATCAGGGAAAGCGATGTTTAAATCTTCTCGTAACTTTCTCCAGGCAGAGAACCAGGGTATTTGCAGTTAGTAGTACTGGGTTTTTTAGGGAAGGTGCTATATTACTTTAGTACCTGGCACTACAATGTCTTCTTTATATCTGACGTTTTTATTGGTTTATTTCAGTCAAGTGAGCGGGCGCTATTTTTCTGTAGCGACCGACATCAATGAAGATGCTACATTGCAAAGCAAGAAAGTCTTTCTAAAAGCTATGATACGGCCGTATAAATAACCATAAATAACTCTATTCACTTCCTTCCTCGTGAAGGCTTCGAAATGTGATCTCTGAGTTCTCAGCGTTAACCACTCACCCATACATTTTCCTCTGTGTTTGTAATAGTATTTAAAGCCAAATGGAGTTTTTAAAATTAGTCTACCCTGTACAACCGCAAGTGTAGAGCGAAAAAGCGCGCTGTCGTTCCGGGTAGACTACTTTTTCATAAACTCACAATATACTAAAAAGCACGGTTTGTGTGTCTAGATACATACCATGTCGATAATGCTGGTAGGGTAGAAATTATTAATGTACAGCAAATTCGTCCACCAATATTTTTGACACTTCTGATCATCATACAAATTCCATAATGGACCATCAGATAGAAGAGGTAGAAGATAGGCGTAAAAAAAGATCAAATAAGCGTATGATGGTGTGAGCCTGTAAAAAAAAGGAAATATAAATCACTTGTATTATTGTTCATGACGATATAAACGACATAGACTTGTAACATATGAAAGTTTCACGAATAATTAATGAGTTCAGTGAGCTTCAAAATACCCAAAATCTTACACGTAATTCAAACATTTCTCACTCAAACTGATTTCTTGTGGTTTTAAAAAGGTGAATTTTCATTTGTCCCATAGATTTTGGTTACACTTCATTATTCGTGGTGCTATTGAGTTTAAATGCCAATGGAAGATAAATTGACATCTAATTGATTATTCATGCACCACTAGTTTCTCAAATGAAGCGGGATTTTAAAATTCCATCCGTCAAATGAAAACACTTAAACAAAAGAAGAAAATTTAAAAATTTGAGATTTGAGACTTGAAAAGATATCGTGTTTGAGAAAAAGGCAAAAACTGCAGTATTAAAGTTTCCAAGAAAAGCGAAAATGGCTGCCATATGGCCAAGTGAAACCGAAAAGAAGTCTTCGAATGTTAAAGATAAATACTTGGCTGCATTTTCCAAGTCTAAAGATTTGCTGAAGCGAATAGGATCGGTATGGTTCCCAGAATTTTCAATTGCTTATGGTCTTGTATTTTGTGTAGCAATCTTAAAAACACTTTGATTTGAAAGAAGAGGCAAGTAGCTTTATTGTTTCTATGTGCAAATGGTAATTTTCCAAATTCCATTATTTTATACCCGCACAAATTTACCATTACAAATTAAACACCACTTTACTTTTACTATTAAAACGGGTAATTAAATTTTATTTACAAAGTTAAATCGACTAGAATGTAAAAATGTCTTCGAATTTTGCTTAATGTTGGTACGACCTCATTGTCGGCAGAAATAAATCTTGATTTGATGGATTTGATGAATCATGTACTGCAGATATTCAGATGTAAAATGCAATTTTGACCAAAAAAACCACGAAATTAAAATGACCGCGAAATTTTCATGCCGCGAAATTTTCATACAATAAAGTAGATGCCCTGAACATTTAAATCGATCACTTTAAAAAGAGTGTCATTAATCCTTACATTGCTGGACAATTGAAAGATGGTGGTTAGTTAGTGTTATAGTTTAACAGGCATTGAGACTTTAATTCATGCTTTTAATTATGTGGATTTTAATTCGTGGTCTTTACAGAATGTGGTGGATTTAACTTTACGGTTTTCTGAAATACCGTAAATCATCGAAACTTAACTCACACGAGATTATATTCACATAAGCTATTCTTTTTGCAGACCGGGCACTTCTCCCTGGTGGATGGGCTGCAGACTTTCTGATAAGTGAACTCATATCCAGTGAACTCAGCATTAACCCTTAGAAGACACTCAACTTTTTGAAAATGGTCGAAATTTCCAAGGGGTTCATGACTGTAAAATGATTTTCTCAGTCATATCCAGTGAACTTGGCATTAATTCGTAGATTGCGCTGAACTTTTTGAAAATTTTCAAAATTTCCAAAGATTTTTCTAACATTTCTAAAACATTGAAGTGAAATTTGTGGACACTGGAAAACGAGGCAGTAGTTAAATTTGGCATGAAAAGAAAGCTTATTTTATGGTCTCTCAGAAAATATGTAGGTTAGTCGGCGATTTTAAAGCATTCAGGAGTTATAGGCCTTCAAAGGCAGAGCCGGATTTTAGTCAAAATTGAACGTATATATACGTTCCGCGCTGTATGGGCTAACAATAAATCAGCATTTTGGGCTAAAATGATACACAATAGAAGTTTGAGGTCACAATTTCAGCATAAAAAAATGCCAAATAAAATATTAATTCCCTTACCTGATATATCTATGAATGTAATAACGAAGCAATGGAAGTTTTCCGTCTTTATTGAAACGTTTCATGCTTAAGTATGCAACCAAGGTTCCACTAAAAAATGCAAATTGTTAGCTTAAAAAATCAGTTAAAAAGCACACAGTTATATTTAAAGAATTTTTGAGGTTTACAACCTTGAATATTCTTGAAGAACAATAGTATTTAAGGGAAATGAAAGCGATTCGGTGATTAAGTGCAACTAAAGCTGATACTTTAAAAAAAACTAATTCTAGCTGACTTTTGCTAGAATTGAATTTCACGGATACTTTTTTCAAAAATTGTACTATTATTTGCTCTTCTAATTTTTATCAAACTAACATTTTTCAACATTGGAATTTCTTAAATACTACAAATAATTGCGTTTGTTCCGATATTTTTTTTCTCGATAATAATTTTTCATAAGACAACCAAAACGCAATTTTACTCAACTTTATTTAAATAATGCATTTTAGCGAAAACACAATTTCATGGTTGAAATACGACAGGATAGTGAAAATTTTTTGAACTTTTAGTACATCCCAAAAATATCTACAAAAAGACAGTTGTTGTTTCATGCCATAGTGCTCCACTGTTGTAGCTTCAGGTCTTTTAGCTATACGCTGATGTAGCTATTAGGAGAATATTTACCTTAATAGAAAAAATGTATCGACAGCAAATCCACCATTGATAGGTGCTTGAAATGTTATTCTGCTTGTGTATTTTTCATTCAAGGGGAGGACATTTGCTAAAAAGTAATCAAAGATTTGAAAACACTATATGCATTACATTATTGGTTCAGTTTATAAATTTCACATTTCACAATTTCACAGGTTGGTTACTATAAATCTATTGATAACCACCAAAAGCAGTTATAGAACCAACTGATGATTACACAATAAGAGGACATGACGCAGAAAATATTTTTTGAAAGTCAGTCAAATGCAAGAGAATATCGGTTGTTGATTTAAATTCCTAAAATATTTAAATCTAACATTAACAATAACTCCTAATAGAAAGCCTGATAGAAATCTTCCTAGAAACACATAACGAAGATCTTAACAAAATAAAAGTGAAGAGCATTTTTAACATTTCAACTATCAGAGAGAAAGTCGACGTAAATTAATTGGCTGGGGCTTAATTTATCTAAATGGTCAACTTTCACTAAAAATTTCTTAATAATCAAGATTTTAGCCTGGGGAAAAAATTTGAAACACTTCTAGTTATTCTGCTTTCGTTTCCTCTAACTTTTTTCCGCATATGTAATCAAAATGCAGCATAGGCAATCAAATTGCAGCATAGGTAATCAAAATGCAGCATAGGTAATCAAATTGCAGCATTGATAATCAAAATACAGCATAGGTAATTAAAATGCAGCAAAGGTAATCAAAATGCAGCATAGGTAATAAAAATGCAGCAAAGGTAATCAAAATGCAGCATAGGTAATTAAAATGCAGCAAAGGTAATCAAAATGCAGCATAGGTAATAAAAATGCAGCAAAGGTAATCAAAATGCAGCATAGGTAATCAAAATGGAGCATAGAGCATATCAAAAATCAGTATCTTTTATTATGATACAAAATGTAGTTCTTTATTCTTCGATTCATCTAGCCAATCTTCCTTGCTGATTAATATCCTAACCTTTCAACCAAACTACAGCACTTACCAATTGATGCCATTCCGGCAATTTGAATGACGTAATGTCCCATGATAACCCACGTGATCGAAATTGTTCGAATTCCATTTAAACACGTGATTGTTCCCTTGGTAACGTCAGTATTACACAAAGCTTTTGTATTACCAATGATTGAGAAGCATTTAAAAAAGCGGAGTATAAAGTGGCCTAAAAAGGTAAATGCTCAATGTGAGAAAATTGGAGACAGATTTCAGGGGAGGTAAACCGTATTCGTTCAAAACAAGGATCTAGGAGAAAATATCGCAATTTTATTGGCTTCTAAGTGAAATTTTACTTGGAGAAATATTTCTTATTTCTTAAATCCAATTAATTCCTTAGTTTTCAAAATCTTTTAAATTGTGCAAATACAATTTCGTGGTAATTTGAAACCCATTGTGGTCGCAATCTTTTCACTTCTTTGGTGCAATGCATGAAACAAAAGATGCATTCTATCATTACTGGCTCGCGATCAGCTATTGCGATATCTTATCAAACTTCTTTTGATTTATACTTGCCTTTGAAATTTTTCACATCTATCAGGGCATGTTGTCCTACAAAATAATTATTCGTAACATTAATTTAATGTTAGTACTTTTAAACGTGATTTGGAATAAGTGTTATTTCTCCAAAACAGAAAATTAAAATACGATTAATATCTAAAAGAATTTTGCAATGCTTGGGTCGGCGCTTAAAAATACTTTAATAGTTTAGTAGCGCATATTCAACTAAAATAAAAAATTGCGTGTAGAATGAATCGGAAGCCCAGACTTTCCCAACTAGCTGGTTAATTTGTTAATTGAAAAATGCCATACCTGTGTGGTTAGTAAAACTGAATGCTAACTTTCAACACAACTAAACCTCTCTTAGCAAATAAAAAGCATATTTCAACGATCGTTAAGTTATAATTCCTTATCCCAGAAGTACTAGATCAAGTGAAAGTTATTAAGGAGACATTCAAAAAGCAAATAAATCCAGATCATTGACAGAAATATAGTTAATTTTTGATATTCAATACTATCGATGCTATTGCAGTTTGAGACACACAAAGGATGGACAACACGATCAAATAAATTTTGAGACATCGAGGGACAACCAAGGAACTTTCAAGATGTTATCAAAGAAGACTTTAGATTGCTCAAGACTGCAACTGTTGCAAAAGTAACGTCAACAAATTGGATGAAGGCTCTCTATGAAGTGTACAAATAACTTCGTTCAAATTGTTGCGATTTTATTTGTAGGTTGTTTAGAACAGCGTCATCAAACACCTTCAACATACAGACTTTCCGCTTAAATGGAAAAAATGAAGAAAGCAAGAACTCACTTGATCCATCTAGTTGAACACCGTACGCTGATAAATTTCCCAGTTCATTTTTAACTTTAGGTGAAAACATATCGGAAGACAATGGTGGTGACATCGATCTTTTTGTGGTTGTGAAATATTCTTCGTCAACCAGATATTGATGCTGAATATCTGAAGAGTCGGTGTCACTTTCCAAAGACATGGAAAGGCAACATGTGATTAGTTTTTGCATAATATCAATCAATGTGCCACAAACACACAATGCTCCTATAATTCCTGAAATCACTCTAAAAAATGCAAAGAATATCAATCATATCATCGATACAAAGTCCTTTTCGAATTCAGGCCCGGCGGAAGCACTACGGCAGCACTGGTTGGGAAAAGACTCTGTTGCTGTTTTAGAGGCTTAAAAACGTAAAATTTTCTTCTACCTTATTATTTGGCCGCACAACTTCCACCGGGCCTGTCGATATAGCATTTCTTGGTTAAATTAAGCTAACGATTCAAATCCTATGGGCTCGAAATTCAGATAATTAGATATAAACCTAACGTATGAAAAAATATTATGAATTTTCAATTAAATTATATCGAGGTCCCAACGAAATCTCTCATCCTGCTTCCTTAACCTAAGAATCCACAACGTTTAAATATTCTTCACCTTCGCAATTTCCTTAAAAATAAAGAAAAACACTGTACTCACATCATGACAATTGCACCAGTTGAATATGTTTTGGTTTTAGAACGACAGAATGATTTTCGATCGCCAAAGTCACCATGATAATCAGAAATAACAATCAACTTTCGACCAAGCTTTGTGTTCAATACTGTCCGAAGAAAATATCAAGAGTTACACCTGGCTCTCGATAACTTGGACTCAGAATAAGTAATAATTTATACAAGCCACTTAATAACATTCACTATAAGTGAGACTGACAGTATCGGTCCCATCAAAACATAACTCGTACAAAACATTGATAACTGAGACATTCACTAAATAGGACACTTTTTATACACTCACTATATATTTTACTTGGTGCCTACAGTGTCCCACTTATCGAGAGTATACTTTGGAAAAGCTATAGGTCTAGAGCAGCCGCAACGTTTACTGAAAGAGGAAATACACCTATAAAAAATAAATACTATGTTAAAAAATATGAGTGACGTCACTTTAACTAAAGCTTTTAATATTCCAATAAGATTATACCATCTTTATGGACGTACATGTAAGTACTTAAAGTTATGTGTGGCTGGTAACGGATCCTTCCTTTCATAAGAAACACATTATGCTATTTTCTCTAACTTGCTGACACCCAAAATCTCTCCTCTTGTTTGTTCATTGGTAGTGTGTTAAAATGTTGATAATGAAAGCCCATATAAGAGTTTTATAAAATAAGATCTTCTTTCATTTACCAGGGATGTAGATGACATATGGACACCACTAAAGAATAGACTAGCTTGCTAGTTTGTTTTTCTTAATTTTTAGCTGGGAACCAGGCTAACATCGCATCTTCTATTGGCATTTGGAGAAGCACATGTTGATTCGTATCTTCTATGTATAAAAATTCACTGTATCACACAAAGCACATGTGATTCGTCTTGTGTTTTTGTCCGCTCAGAAATTTCAAAATATTATTGATTTCAGAAGTGGTAATTCCTTCTCCAGAAATTCCGAAAAATCGTTGGCTATAGAAAATTAGACCGATCTGCTGCCGCGTTTCCAATTATATTTTTAAAATCATTCTCATCGAAATGTGATGTTGTTATTGCTAAAAAGATGCTTCTTTGCCTTTTATGGGTTAAAGCTACTAAAGTTCCCGGAAAACTATTAAATAAAATGAGACCGTTACTCTAACAATTCAATAAGACAAAAGAAAATGTAAACGTTGTCTATGAATAAAGAATGTTGGAAGCTAGTATTCCCACGCCATCTCCTGAAAAGCAGGATCAATAACCTAAAATTTGGCACCCATTTTTTTCATACATCATAAATGCATTTTTGTAAAAGTTACACTATAGAATTTTGATACAAGATAATAAGCATTTTAACTGTATTAATGAGGGATGGTGTTGTAACAATTGGGCAAATTCGGCGATTGGAATTAAGCAATAGCGAGTTTAAGCCTTTGGTTGCTTATTGGAAAACACAGTACTTTGATGGTGTGAGATTATGGGAGCTTAAAAACGTTTAAATATTTTAACTTTGCACTAAATATGTTAATTCAAAAAACCAAAAAGTAGTTATTTATTAGTTTAGATAATTTCATGAATCAATAGTGAAGATACTCACGGTCTGCAATTGTTTCCAATAAACTTTTAGCATCGATGACGTCACAGGTATTAGGTATGCACAAACCATACGATCTTACTCGCATCTAAAAGATAGAAATACCATGAATTATCCCAATTGCATGTGGAAGCAACATTCAATATTATATGAAGCCACTGCCGATTGAATAAGATGCTGAAGAAGTAATCTAGAGCACGAGTTTGTGCGGTTATCAATAGCGTACCAATCACTGTTAATTTTGCATGGTGCACTAAGGTGTTTCCAGGGAGGCAGAACCCTCATTGAGCATTTTATGAAGAACTGAAGAGACTATACTGTATATATAATCAAATCACTTATAGTAGATAATTTTACCGATGATGAAATATTGAGAACCAAATCATTCATTGAACAAAAATGAGCATCTTCCATTGAAATACATTCATCATAGGAACCTAACATCCAAATATTTCCTTGAAATAATCCATCTCCAGGTTTACCAGATGCATCAATATCTATAATTGAGATGTGCAATTATAGAAAGCCCAGATATCTCAAAAGGTTTAAGAACAAAATTCTCGTCAGGCGTGGATAACAATTAACAGCAGGAGAGTGATGACTTTTTTACAACCTTTAATTCTTCTCCTGTATTCTAATACCCACACCTGATGGTGGTTAACTGCAAAAGTTTTCCAGGTGGTGTACCTATCACTTTATTTTTAGGTCCCCAAGAACATTTCTTTAGTGTTGAAACAAGGGTCTACAGTGTGTCCTGAAAATAATGGAACCCAACTTTAAAAAGGCCATAGGTTTTTGAATTTTTATTTTCTTTGCAGTTTTTATACGATTAGAAAGATGTTTACCTAATCTTTTCAAAAATATCTCTTTTACCTAGGGAAAGTAAATTTTTCGCCAAATATTTAGGTTTGTTTTTAGCGATACGGTCATTAGGTCCATAATGATCAATAAACTCAAACTTTAATGAACTATATATTTTTGTTTACGTCGAGTCGACTTAATTTTTGTTGCTGTGTTAAGTGTTTCAAGGAAATTTTTAATAAAGACACAAATTCTTCATTCATCATCTGCATTGTACCTAAAATTAAATGTTAATTTGTGACAACTTAATCCGCACTACTCCTTGAAAAGCTTCAAAACCAAGCTTAAATGGGATATTTCATTGAAAAATGTCTTGTTTAGAATTTTCTTAATTCATTATACGATTCTTAAAAGAAGAAAGTCATATGTTAATGTAAATGTAGTGCTATGTTACAGTTACGATTTAATAGTGTTATTTGATAATCGGGCCATTAATCTCTATTCAGTTCTTTCTTATTTAATCGTTATATATTTAATTGATAGGTCTCATGGTAAGAAATAGAATATTGGTCCAAATATTTTTTGTGTAAAATTAAAATTTATATATTTGAAAAGAGCATGAAATTTCCTTTTTTTTGGTATTTACGTATTTACTAACTATAAATATCAAAAAATATAGTTGCCTAAAATTTGGGTTCCATTTTTTTCAGGACAGACTACAAACCTTTGTACAAAATAATGACGAAATTATACATTATTCTTACGCTCTAATTGTGATTTTCATTTTACAAGCAAAAATCAACGATGACAAATTTTATGAACTCAACTTTAAACACTATAAAGTATTGCATGAAATGTTCTTACGGTTTGAATATTTCAGCAGACTAAAATATCTATTAAATTAATTAAAAAATCAGTTGTTAATTAATAAACATAAAAAATATGTGTCGACTTACAAGGAATGGCTTTCTCTATGTCCATCAAACTAGCTAATGATGACTGACATTTGTGTGACAAACTAACCGTGTTTTGGTTAAGACGGGCAGAAATAGTTTGTAGAAGGTCATCATCGTAATACTGTTGACACCCGACTAATTGAAATGACACCACCATCAACAGAAAAACATGAATTTCCATTATTTTGGTGCAATGTGCATGTTCCTGGAAAATGAACAAAAAGCTTCTCGAATTACGTCTAAGAATGTGAGCATCGTAAAAATAATACCTACAACCATGACTATCATGATGTTATAAGTTTTAATGGTGATTAGCATCTAGATCTGTGAAACCGTGGTTAAGGCGCTGGACGTGTAAACCAGTATCTCGAGTTCGACTCCCCTTACGAGGCTTTCGGAAGTGAAATTTATCAATCACTGCTATTTATGTAGGATGCCCTGAGGTGTTTCAAGGAAGGCAGGACACTCCTTTATAGAGGAACTAAAAAGGCTGTCCTGGGTGAACAGCAACGCACTCACCGCGCTGGGCTCAACTTCAGTTTATAAAACTTAAATTGAATTATCAAAACCATCGTTAGTCCATTAAATGTAAACGTGTTCAATTTCTACAGCTGAAAGTGGAAAATAGCAGCAAAAGATGTATTTTTATTATTTAATTGTTATGTAAAAAGAACCGCAATTAAAATTACGCGCGTTATATTATTCATACTACGGTTGAAAAATCATAATATTTTTGAAATCTCAATTTCATCAAGAGATATTACATTTTATCATTTTAAAGAAACATTAACAAACATTAACATTACTAATAAGTTACTGGGCAAGGTCGAATCAACCATGTAAAATATGGGGCGGAATCAACCATGCAAAATATTGGGCGGAATCAACCATGCAAAACATTTGCAGGAAAAACGTATAGTCCGCATAGCCTCGTCCAATATCGCTTGATTTAAGTCCAATATTTTGTATAGTGGATGAGACAGAGTTTAAATAAACTGTTTTATTATACTATATCGTAAGAAAATCATAAAAAATTGTACAGTATTGCTTTTAAACCACAATACTGAAAGGGAATTATCTCCTTAAATCAATTCCAGTGACTTCAAAAAGAAGACATTGCAACTATCCAATATCAAAAATATATAGCTAGTTTTTAATCAATCACGTCACCGTATTCACTCCCATGGTATAATAAACCCTATTGATAATAAACCCTATCTGTATTTAATCATATGTAAATTTTAGCAAAAACTAGAAATATGGTTTACAAATGTATATTGTGTCAACTCTTGAATACAAACATTACTCAATTTTTGAATTATAATAACAAAATTTCAAGGATAGGTGAAAGTTCATCGTGTCACACAAAGTACATTTTTCGCATTGTTTATTCTTTCGCTTTTTGCATGAACGTCTCAATAAACCAAACAACATTTGACAAAGTAAACAAAACCTGTGGTAACTTAATCAATATGTTTATATTACATCTACGGTAAAAGAATTCAAAGGTAGCCAGCTACCCATTTAAAGTACAGTGCCAATAAAGCAATTGGGAACTAACATTCTGGGAAAAACAGTTTTTCGACTTGGAAAAATGGATATTCAATAAAAAGTGATAAAACGTATCCAGTTGCATAAGACACAAAGATGACTCCACAGTACAAGCAAAACTAAAATGATAAAAAAAACAATGAAAAGTTTTTAGGGTTTAGTGGAATGATACAGTTACCTTTGCATCAAACCTCAATTTTAGCCAAATTTCCTCAAACAATTTTGGCAAGTTGGGCACTCCTCCTCAAAACGACCGTATATGCTGCCCAAAATTTTTGTACCCTTACGGTGCAGCAAAAAACGCAGTTTCTTAACAAAGCGATCAATTTTCTGAATAGGGAAATTGTTTTTTGGTACTACTTTAAAGGGAGAAAGTGTTTACGGGGTCATATCAATACAAAATAATTTTTGTATAGCAATATCAACGTTTTCGACCCTTTCAGTGCATTTTTCCAACACCGAAATACATACCCTTAAACGCCGCACATCCCGTAGTCAAAACCATATGAGTGCCCCCCCCCCCTCGAGTCACGCCAAAGAGGTTGTCCCTTAAAAACCCTTGAAAGAGTCGTCGAAGAAGAAACATGATTAAAAAAGAACAAAATAGTTCAATTAGCTGCAGACCGATACAGTTGGAGAGAAGTGGCCTTCATCGATTTAAAGTGGATGACTTAAGTAACTATGTTAATTCCATAAGACTCCCGTTTTTAGGAAGATACATATCTTATTGATAATTGTTATAAAATGAAAGAATTGAAGAAAGCAACGTAGGTTAGGTATATATCATAATCCACATCCTAATCTACGAAAACTTTCGATTTTATTGAAATAAGTCGTGAAAACTTACGAAGGTAAAATCATCAATATGCATTGGTTGTTGCAGGGAACCATAGAACAAGAAAATAACAAGCACATGAATGAGATATGTTGAATATGTTAGCCGTGCAAGTGGTACAAACGCTTTCCAATGTAAGAATTCTTTCACTATACCTAAAAAATATTATAAAGTTGATAACATCGATTTTGGTTTGAGTTATATGAAAATCACAATATAATAACATGATGAGCCAAAAAATGTTTTTCAGAATCGAAATAGTAATTATTTATTATTGCAGTTATTATCACAGCACAAAGATATTTAACGGTTGTGTCAGTTTTTTAATCAATTTATCTTGCGCAAAATTTATCTTTTAGACTTTAATACTATTTAATTGAAGAAACTGCGATTTTTCCAATACCGCGGAGTTTCATGTCATCACGGACAATCTTCAGTTGGAAATGACGTTAACGGCATATAAATATAAAAATAATTTTTAAAAGGTTCATAGTTCTAAGAACCCCTCCCCCTGAGTAAAACCATTAACTCATTATTATATGAGTGTTTTTTCCTGTTTATCAAAAATGTCAAAATGAAACAACAATACAAGAAACAAAGCGTTACCTATAGTAACAGCTTACCCGTAACACGATTGAAAGAGCCAGACATTTTGTTGAAAATCCCTATGAGAAAAAAATACCTCCTTTTCCAGTATTACATGCGTAAATTATCCAGGCTACAGCTAACGTCCAAGCAGGCCGGAAAAGTACTCCGTATACAATCCGGTTTTTTGTCTTCCAATGTTCGTCAAAAGACGGTCCGTAAACAACAAGGAGACCTACTATTACACTAACAATCCAAAATATCGCCGAAATGACCTAGAATGGAAGGAGCACAACACCATATTAGAATATCACATTGTACGCAAGGGAAAAATAGACCGTGGATCTACAACAAAAGCTCAATGATGATAACGTAGACCACAGACGTGCCATTACGCTTTGTCAAACATTCTTTTCATTCTGAATTTTTCATTGGTGGACTTGTCGATATTCAATTCCACGTTTATCAAAGTTTTATGACAATTTCAAGGGGAATTTTACAGTACGTCCTATTAGTCGATCAATTTATCATAGGCAGGTGAAAAAAAATAAGATTGTTTGCAGCACTACCAAATGATAATTTATGTATCTTGCATACGCATCAATCATTACATACTTCTACGAACTTTTAGTACAGTTCTCCCTTTTATTTGTAAAGACCTTCTGTGCAATAATTTTGGTCTACAAATTAAAGGTGTTGACCTTTTGGAGTGAAAAGTGGGAGATTCTGTATTGTCTTGGTGAAATATTATCTGATTCGGCTAATAAGAGGTGTCCATTAATTAGAGAGATAACTGTAGTTACATATTTCTTGTTGGTAAAATATTTAAACTTTAAATTCTTCCCTTAGACACCTTGACATAAAATCATCTGTATCCACAAAGCATTGTAAAGAAATATCGAAACAAAAAGTTTGTTTCAAACATCACTTTGATTTTTTTTCTATGCATTTTCGTTTTCTACAACGAATAAAGAATGTTTTACGTAGTAAATTGCTTGTTTCAGAGAAAAATGATTGAAAGAAGACATGGATTAGGGTGATTTTTATACGTACTTTTCTGTTACATATTCTTATATTTGTGATGTCTCTGTCGTTGTACAATAAATAGCCTAATATCAAACCAATCACATACGGTGTAACACGTGTATATGGCTTTGTGTAAATGTTGTCCAAGTATTCCATCAACGGTGAAGTGTGACTAAAAACATACAATACAGTGAACTACCAGCAGAAATTATGACCACCTTTGGCAGGCATATCATATTGAATGTAACCATTGTTCAGCAAGTCACAAAAATAAACAGTGTAAACAGTAATCAAAAAGTCATTATCTTTTGTCATTAAGTAATAGATAATGACAATTGATTACTTTAAGCTCTCCTCCTGTAATTTTTCCGTACCTCTTATGGGTCTGCGTATGAGTCATTCGTAACGAATTTTGGGAAATCCTTAAAAATTTCTAGACAAAAATCTTTCTTATACAGTGTGTAAAAATATTGTTCATAAAAAAGTAAACATTTATCTAGCATTTGGAATAATATTTTCTTTTGAGAACCTTACATCATTAGATAGCTTTCTTCAAGCTCTTTCTAAAGATGTATTTTTCATTAAAATTGAAAACCTCTTTCGTGAGTTATTGAAGAAAAACTTAATTTTGTCAAATAGTTTAAATGTCATTTAACACACGCAAGAAAAACACTTACTTCTTAACTCAGTGAAACGATTAGCATAAATTTAGTGACTTTTCAGCAAATTTTCAACAACATTTTAATTTTTTTTGCAATTACAGCTGAAGGGAATTAAACACCCCAAAGGTTACATTATCCATTTCAAAAAAAATTATCAATTTAAACGAAGGATGTGAAGTCATTAAAAGTTGTGTTAATTGACTTTTTTATGACAAAATTCTTTACGTTTTTTAACTCGCAAAAGACGTTTTCAATTCTGATGAAAAATACATCTTCAGAAAGAACTCGAAGAAAGTTACCCAATAATATCAAAAACAAAAAATTTTATTTCAATACTAGGTAAATTTTTACTTTTTCGAGGACAATATATCTTATGCACACTGTATTTAATTGCTATTGAAATAATCAACTGTGTATAATAATGTCTTACTTTGCTGTTTCGAGGCCAGTGAACGATTTGGTGTTGAAGATGGGAGTTGCATGCAGGTCATATATCAAGTACCCCTTATATGATAAACTTCCAAGCGATAAGAGACCAAGCACCAGCATTGCTATCCTGAATTGACAAAGAACAGAATATTAAAAATTTTATTTCTTTTTCTTTACTTATAAAAATACTATGTAACTGCTTTAATATGGATAGATTTCAAATGTTAGCCCAACATCACGAAATTCTTTTTTTCGTGAAGTAAATTAGAATTGAAAAAGAAAGAAAAAGTGATTTGATTAAAAAAAGATGACCAGCAATGATATTTTGTTTTTCAACAATATATTTTGGAATATTTATCCCATCTTCATGTCTATAATTAAAAACATAAATATATCAAAAAGAAAATTACAGTGTGTCTTAAAACATTTGAAACAAGTTTAATTATTGATATTTTTGGAACTCATATCGGTTTTCTAAGCATGCATGCTATATCTCTAGAAGCCTCATTTTATAAGCTTCCATTGATATAATTGTCTCCTCAAAAGAAGAACTACGTGAACAGAAATTCAAAAAATATTTTTTTTAAAAACTCATTAACAGTTCGACAGTTTTACGATCAATAAAAAGCTAAAACAATAAATTATTACAATTTTCTCAACAAAGATTAAAATTTTCTAGTCATTACAATGTTAACTCTTATTAAGGGGCTTTTCCAGAAAAAAACTTTATACTCTATATTGAGGAAATCGGACGTCCAGGGGGTGCTCACTGTCACAAATTGTGGACGTCCGGGGATTTCCAGATTTCCAGGGGGTCTTAACTGTAAAAATTAACAAAAAAGTGGTTGTCCAGGGGGTCTCAATGCGAAACTACGACCAATCCAGGAGGTTGAGTTATTATTTTTGGACATCCAGGGGGACATGATATTTTTTATGTAAGTCCACATCCTCAACGTAGGGTGAACAATTTTTTCTGGAAAAGCCCAAGTTTTGGGAAAATGTTTTTTTGAATTTCTCTTCACCTAGTTCTTCTTTTGAAGGGAAAATATATTAATGGAAAGCATATAAAATGAGTTTCGTAATGATATAAAATTCATGTCTAGAAAAACAACATACGTTGACACTACTAAATCAATAATTAAACTTGTTTCCAATTTTTCGAGATACACTGTATCATACAATCTCGTCATAAAGCAGTATATAAAAATTCTCTATGAATAAAAAAAATTTGGGAAATCGCGGGAAAGAAGCTGATAGTAATTAAATTGTAATTTCCCCTTATGATTATTAAAATTTAATTACCAAAGGCTTGCTCCTGTACCCATTTTTTTTGTAAAAAAAGTGTTTTTTTGAATTAACAACGAATGCTGGAAATTATTGAAATTTAAGGCTTTTGCAATTTCAAATTTAAAGAAAGTTTTTGAAGTTTTTTGTTTAATGCAAAATTGTAATTGAAAATTTAGACGTTAAAAAGTTTTTTTTTCTTTTTGTGGAGCTGTGGCCGAGTGGTTGAGGTGATGGACGCGTGCATGAGATCTAATCCTAGGCGAGGCTTTCGGTAGTGATATTTACCAATCACTGTTAATTCTGCACTGAGGTGTTTCCAGGAAGGCTGGACCCTCGTTGATAGAGGCTCATAAAGAACTGAAGAGGCTATCGAATAGTTTAAAACAGTATATGTACTAACTTTGTATACTTTCCTTTAGCGTAGATAAGAAGTGGACTCAGAACTAGATAGAACTTCATGTCAACAGCCAAATACCAACTCCATTCAAAACACTATAAAAGAGACGCAAATCAAAAATTAAAAGGTTTGCCTTTTACATCTAAGATGAATATTTTCAGAACGAAGATATTTAAAAAGGTTTAACCTCGTCCCCGAGGCTTTTTTTCCCTATTTCATATTTTGATGCACCCGAAAATATACAAAATAAAGAGGCCCTGGAAACGAGGTGAAACAAACTTAAAGTACAAGAAAACGGCTACTGCATGTATTTTGCTTACGGTTCTATCGGTACTTGGATAAACATCATTAATAAAGAGCACATTTGTCCACCAATATTCTCTACAATTCTTGTTCTTATATCCGTCAGTTTGATGTGGAAACCAGAAAGGACCGGACGATACATCAGGAAATATGTAAATGTAAAAAGCCAAAACAATGAGGTAAAGAGGCCATATCCTATGAAAAAAAATGGTTTTGCTTTTTCGATTATTGTGATGACATTTTAGAAGATCTACCCCATAGTTCTAAACCACTGATATCTAATCGCAACGACCCCACATCAAATTCATGATTTTCGAATTACACATCAATTTTGGGATGATGAGTAGAGAACTCGGCGGTCCCGGGTTTTACTCCGACAGAAGGCTTCCGGTGATTAAAACTACCTCATTGTTTATTTCAAAAGGTTTCCTGTCGGTGTTTCCAAAAAGGCTAAACATTGATAATAGT
>JAUBWS010092842.1:0-11405 GCA_032270445.1 Darlingtonia californica | reverse complement strand
GCGGGATGTCATTTACAGTCAGTATTTAAAATACATTGCACATGTATGTCGTAGAGAAAACACTTCGCTTACAAAGACCATGTTGTTTGCCAAGTCAAATAGAAAGTACTACCGAGACCCGTGGATCAAAATTTCTCAATTTGGGATATCTTTTGACCAATCAAAAAAGATGACGCAGTCTAGAAACGAGTTCACCGAAAAGGTACAAAAACGTCTCAATTCGCCTCTGTGATGACATCGCCGTTGTTGGAGGAAATCACAGATACAGGTAGGTTCTTTGATACTGCAATAAACACTGCAGAAATCCAACTGCATTAAATTACGTGAAATACTGTTGAAAATCGAGGTCGCTCTAGTGTGTTTCACACTGTCCTAGTATAGATCATGTCCTCTTGTTTTCCAAAACAAAGTAAGTCAACAAAGAAACAGGCAAGAAAAGAAATCGGGAGAACTATAACCGAAACGGAGGTTTTATAATGTGTGACCACGGGTCTAATACAAATCGGATTAACCGGTTTGATATTTTATCCTAGTATGTTTGACAAAAATCTACTGTAGATACCCAGATAGACAGAAAAGTAGAACTAACATATTTCGCCTAGCGAAATCTAATAAAAACTAAATTTAAAAGAACGCCAAAATATATCACATTATGAAGCGTTCTCGGGCATTCCTAGATAACACGTTTTTTTATAAGAACAATCCGTATAAGAACGTAAGGCTTCAAGTACCAAAATTTAGAACCTGTTAAGAACATTTGAAGGCACTTTTTTTACATTTTTCTATAATGACCAAAATCCACAGAGAATTTTACAACACTTCTGAATTTTTAAATTCAATTACTCGACAATGGAATGACCCAAGCTAGTAAACTTTGGTATCAAAAGAAAGTTCTTTTTCTCAGCTTTCAGAAAAATATGTATTGAAATGGGCACGTATTGAAATGGGCACTTGAAAGCATAGCGGTATTTTGAGTACTTTGACCACAAGTAAAATTTTGGTGCGCATAGAGACAGAAATATTACTAATAATCAGGAATTTAACTTTAATGACGAATTGTTAAAAGTGACAAACCAGCCTTTCGAGTTTTTGGGATGAGCGTGGTGGAAAAAAAGTAAATTTTGCAAAAGGCGTAACTTGTATGCCTGTATACAGTGGATATTCAAAACGTAATTTAATAAACACTGAAGTTTTCAGGACAGCTAAACACCTTTTAAAAGGACAGATAAAAATGTGCGTTTGATCAAAAGCCTAGCTTAGTTAGGTCGCGCTGTCAGAAAAAGTAGATCCCAGTCTCTAGAAATTCTTAAACAGCCGCATTAATCCTTCATAAGCGCAAGCTTGCAAAATACATTCGACGCGACGTTAATGCGACCGTATATAAAGCAGTCCATTGTAATACAAGCATTTATTACTAGGACGACAGGACATACATTTGCAATAGTCCAGAAAAACACAATATTGGATCAGTAACGTAACAAATCGACTTATTTTACAAATTGAATTAATTAGGCAATTTTACAATATAGTTTATTTTATAAACCTCAATAAAAAACCTACAATATTGACAACCAAAACACACCACGCATTAAAACCTGCTGAATATATGGCCACAGAATATTTCCAAATATAGAAGTCATCACTCTATATATGGTCATGAGCATCACGTCTAGTACAGTATGTATTCAGCAGATTTTCGTGTTGTGAAAAACTAACATGTTCATTTAGCATAATCTAGAGATATTCATACGTTAAAAATTAATATATTACCATGTTAAGCATATGAAAGTTCAATCCCAGGACTTCTCTTCCCTTTTTCCTATCCAAATTACCATAAAAAAAACTTTTCTTGCAAAGGTCACAGTAGAATATAAAAGAACTTTTCAATACCCAGTGGGAAAATTAGTAGAAACCCTATGTTGAGGAGTGTTTTCTTTTTTAACCGGCACGCAATCCTACATGCCGTTTAAAAAGAAAACACTCCTCCACATACGTTATTTCACGATTTTGCCCACTGGGTATAGTATGAAGGGATGCGGTGTTACAACAATATTTTAAAATTTCAACTCGATATTGAGCAGCAACGAGCCTGAACTGAAGATTGATACAATCACTGACTCTATAAAGGTAACATACTTTAATCGGAGAAGACCATGCCAAATAAATTTTCACGGGTTTTTTGACCTTTTTTCGATATTCACGATTCTGCATTTCGAAAAATTTCGCGTGGATTACTTTTCGCGAATCGCTAATGCCAGAAAATTTAACAACTTTTTGTATGATAAAGACAAAAACAATTGTGTAGACTTTGACTAAATTTTGTTCTTTTATTATTCTTCTTTCGTTCTTTTATTTACATTAGAAAAAATGTGGATTAATGGATTAATTTGCGCGAATCTATCATTTACAATATGTTCGCGAGACTAAATTTCGCGAAAATAGGCAAAAACCGCGAAAGTCGCGAAAATTTCTCTCGCATCAATGCGAAAACAATTTTCTCCGATTAAAGTAATCCTAATAGCGAAACGATGTTGAAACGATATGCCGTGGAAATCTAAGCACTACATAATATAACCAATCATCGGTAGTTTTTCAAATGACGTCATTATGACATAAATTATAATAATATCATTGCTATAATGATATGTGAATAGAATCTAAATTAAAAAATTGTTATAGCTATGATTGAATCATTAAAATATTACAAATACTGAAAAAAATACAAATTTCAAAAATAAATCAGCAGGTCTGGAAATCAATCAAAATTTATGCAAGTCTCAAAACTTTTGAATTTATTTTAATAAACCCATCGTCGAAATAGTTCTGTAGTTTAACAAACATTGGACAGTCTATTTGACGTTGATTTGGCGAACGCCGTTATCAAAAATATTAGCGTGAAATTAATTTCTCGAGCTTGAAACAGCAGTTTGAATTTTTCTTTAACTTTAGTAGCTTCTGTGTAAAAAAAAAAAAAATCTAAAAAATTATCAAATTTTAATATAATTACGAAAATAATCAATAATACTGACAATACTGATAATACTAAATGATACTACCAAATATTTTTCTTTTCCCGGGAAAACTGCCCAGCACCCAATATATTTATGACGTCATTGAAAACGTTAGCGTAAACTCGTCTCCAATCTCTATTTCCAAGGGCTTGTCGAAAGAAGCATGTATATAATCATCGTCCTGAAATTCAACATCATTTTATTAATACGGTATTCTTATTAATTCAGCGCGCAAAATCGTGAAAAAACCCATGTGGAGGAGTGTTTTCTTTTTAAAAACACTCCTCCACATAGGGGTTTTGCTTATTTACCCATTGGGAAGGCTAGGTGATCGTTTTATTAATACAGTATTCTTACTTAATCGTGAATAACCCATATGGAGGAGTGTTTACTTTTAGTACATAGGGTTACACATAGGGTTTTTACTTATTTTGCCTAGTTTGAAGGCTAAGTGGTCCAGTGGGAAGTCACTGCAATGCTGTGTGAGAGATCTGGGTTCGATTCCCGAAAGTGTACTACATCTTTTCTCTTGCATCCTGAGCTAGCAAAACTTTCTATCCTTCCGAGATCGGTTAATGAGTACCACTTGAATAAGTGGGCCAGTCATGGGTCATCGACAACTTGGATTGCGCAAGATGACTTTATCAATGGAGTATGACTTTTACGCTAATGTCATGGGCTTTCTCTCGGGTCGTAGGATTGCAAATGTACACTAAACTGTACGTTAACACCGGTTTGAGGGGCAAGAAAGTTGTCCAAACACGGTATTTAAACATATTTTTCTTAACTAAAGAACCCCCTGAACTTTTAATAACCAAACTTGTTTTTTTATATCTCTCCAACGATATACATTAATAAAGAAAAGTTTCGACGATTCATTTTTTAGAACCAAAATATTTGTTCGAAATATTTCACCGAAAATTTTTTCGCCAAAACCTTTTCCGCCGAACCTACTGTATATGCGTTATTCAGTCTGATAAACTTTTTTCCATGGTTTAATTCAGTTTTTAGAACAAAAAATTTGTCCGAAATATTTGACCGAAATTTTGAAATTTTGACCAAAACTTCTTTTGCCGAAACTTTTCTTGATTAATGTACCAATGTCTTTCATATATAAAACGTGTACACAATATTTATTTATTGTTGCTTTCATGTATGACGTAAATCCATTGGGGAAATAATCAAAAAATTAGATCAAATTGACATTTTTCTGCCTATTCAATTCGCAATCAAAATAAAGTCGTTTGAATGAAAATGAGGCAATCAAAACAAATCACCTCAGGGTGTCCACCGAAAGTGATGAAAACTTTCTTGACTTTAAAAATATCATAGATGTGATAATTTGCATTATTTCGACTTTAATTCATGCTTTCAAAATTTGATATTCGTCAGTTTTGCCGACAAATAATTTACTTCGACTTTCAGAATATTGTGACACCTACAGGGTGGAGATTGCAAGTCTAAATCTAAGTGTACGGATCTAAGAGATGGACTCCACACCCAATGCTCACCTCCTTTCTAGAAATTCTCAAAAAGAAAGTCCCGAATTGATTTGAATGACAAGACATATCAATATTTCAACTTACTTTGGTAGGATTGTATACATATAATTTCTTTCCAACTGATACGTTCTTTAATTTCTGATTGGAATACTTCATACCAAATTTCGCCAATTGCAAATCACCATGCTCAATCTTCAACTATAATTATAAAATGTCGCTATATTTAAGATTCGTAGTCCAACAAACCCCAGTGTATGGGGCGTAGTCAGCCTTAGGTTTTTATTAATTTCTGTTATTTAGCCTTTAGAATCAGAAGAATAGTGCAAAAGGGATCCGTCATATTTTTGTACTCAAAATGTTTTTCTTTACTGACTTTTTGAGAACGAGAGGATGGGTCAATGATTGAAGATGATGACTGAATGATGGAAGATGATGATTGCAATACAGATAGATGATGTAAGATGATTGAAGGACGGGTTGATGATGAAAGATGATGATCGAAGGATGGGTTGATGATTGAGGGACGGGTTGATGTTGGAAGATGATGATTGAAGTATGCGTTGATAGTGGAAGATAATTGAAGGATGGATGGATGGATGGTGGAAGATGATGATTGAAGGACGGGTTTGTGATGGAAGAAGATAATTGAACGATGGGATGATAGATGCTGTTTGGAGGATGAATTGATGAATGAAGAAGATGATTGAAGGATGGGTTGATGATGAAAGATAATGATTGTAGAATGGATTATTGAAGATGATGAGTGAAGGATGGATAAATGGTAGGAGATGCTGATTGAAGAATGGGTTAATAATGGATGATGGAAGATGATAATTGAAAGATGTATGGATGATGAAAGATGATGATTGAAGAATGGATTGACGATGGAAATTATGACATAAGGACAGGTTATTGATGGACGATGAAATTCAACTGTTACTTACTTTGACAAATCCTTGTTTGGATTCATTACATATTTGTTGCGTGAAGGTACCCCAGCATGATGGAAAGATGAAAAATCCGACAAAATTATCTTTGCATAGAATTGGATTGAAGGACACTCTGTATCCGTTTTCTTCCTCCACACATTTCTGAAAGGAATTTTTCAGATAACATTTACTGACTAAAATATCCTAATGCTTTTTCAGGAGACAGTATAAATTAAATGGTTTTTGGACCCTTAGAATCTGAAAGAAGCGTAAGGGAGTCAAAATTTGACCAAAATACCACTCTGTCTTTGAAAACCCAAAAACTTCTAAACGATTGAGACTTTACCCTAATAACTTAGTAAATTCTTAAAGCATAAAAATTGCTTCGTTCGAATGATAAAGGTCTAATGGAATGATTTTCTCTTTTAATTCGAGGTTCCTGTAATTTTTAGATTTCACCACCAAGAAGAGTGTTTAAACTAGGCCCTTTTAAGGTGCCAAGTCATATGCATAGTCATTTGATCGATTTGGTTAATTTCCAAGGAAGTTCTTCATGGACTAATATCATTGAGATATCTGCCTTCCAAGAAACACTTCAGCATTCCGGTGAATCAATCTCGCAACAACACACTAGTGTTTTTGTCAAATTTTCATGTATTTATAACTTCAACCACCAAGAGAGTGGAAAAGGAGTTAAACGAAACAGTTCGAGTGAAAGGGTTTCAAGCTATCGATGATTTTTCGAAGAATTTCAAACCTTAAAGGTTAAAACATCTATCGAGCAACCAAAAGAGATCTATTCTTTGTTGATCCGTGGCTCAGTGGATAAGGCGTCGGATGTGATCCGGTGGTTTTGAGTTTGAATCGGCCATTGAGACATATTTGGTGGAGTGATCTCTCACTGATAATTTCAGGGGTCATTACAGAGCCGTTACAACTGAGGTTAAAGTGTTTCAAATCGAAGCGGCTAGTGCGTCCGAGGGACAGAAAAACCCACCTCAATGGATGAAAGACCCTGATTATGTGAAATTCTCGGCTGTATTCATTATATTCAACGTACCTGTCCACTTGCAAATAAGAACAATGCGAATGCAGACATTGGTCTTGTGTAGTGATCACCACATTCGATTTCATTCCATGGACTTCTTCTTGTACCATCATAAAATTGACGTTGCACCTCCAACACTAAATAAAATTTTTTTATATAAAAACAATTCAAAAATTACTACAACTGCAAAACGCGTCCGAAATTAACCAAAACAAATCTATGTTTTTGAACGGCTAAATTTAGGAGTTTCTTGTCCAGAAAAATTGAATGGAAAACGACGCCTCAAGTTTTGGTCAAATTTGGGTGTACGAGCGCACAAACGGTTTGCCAACGGTTGCTATTCCTTGGTCGACTGTTTTTTGTATGTAATTGTCTACATTTTTTGTAAAGATATAAAAAAATCCACAGAAATCTGAAAATTTGTACCCAGGAATATAAGTATAGTATACGTTCGGTAGATTGGGCACTAAAAGCAAACGTATACAGGATAGAAAAAGAAAATGCCCGACTTGGCGAATTCTCCAGTTACCCTAAGTCTTTTCCAGGAGTTATCCTTTGGAGGCACTCAAAATACTAGTCTCGCGTACTTTAAAGGGATCAATTTTCGCGAATGCTGTTACAGCTGTTTGTTTGAGGACCCTCTTATCCAGGGTCAAATATATCGAGAGTCTACTCAACTGTACCATCTAATTCCATTAAACTTACTGTGAAGCCCTTCTGTTACACAACCTTCATTCAAAAGCATCGCAGCGAACGGATATAGGCAACCAGACCATGTGATCTAAGAAAAACAGGTAAGACAAATCACGGCGTGAAATTCTACCAACTACAGTATAATATGAAACTCTGAAATCAATATGAACTCGCTGCACTTTTCAAAGAAGTTTCCACCTTTTCCAGGACTTGTTTCTAGTTTTATCCAGGAAATAAGTAACGAATTTAATTCAAAATGCCAAAATCTTACAGTTCCATATTATCTATGCGATGAATAGATGGTGAAATTCATGATATTCAAAATCCATTGATTTCAAAAAGTTGCCAGTAACAGTAAATCGCATTTTATGCCGGGAGTGTGCTTTCTTACAGATAATTTTTGACATACTGTAAAGGAGCTCAATTTCGCGGTTCTCGCGGTTTTTGGTGAATTTTAATTCCTACGAAATGTCATAATACAATCGTAGGTGAATTTCAATTTCTTTAAAGTAAGTCTGAGGTCTTTCCCCAGGGACTTGTAGCCATTTGATTTTTCAAAATTATCAGAATTACAAATAATTATAGCAATAAAACAAACCTCACTCATGTAATACAAAGAGTTCTTAGGGATTTTATCCCATTTTCCACTAACCCATCCGCTATCTAATTTGTCAGCAAATCCTCTTGGAGACTGGGAAGCTATAAAGAAAACAAAGTATAGCGATAAAAACATTGTCCAAGGATGATCAATATTGTTTTTGATAAGACTGGAATTGCAAGGCTCTCAAACACCTGGTTGAATGTAAGGCGTAAGATTTATCGGTCACCTAAAATAAGATTTGATTTTGGTCACTCCTATGTCTTTTTCTACGTATTCGTAGTTACCTGGGTTATATAGATCAATAGATTTGCAGATCACAAGCTTTAAGATTTGAATTTTAAATTCAAGCGTGCAGTTGTCAGTTGTCTATTCATGTCTGAATATTTTGCAATCCAAGGGTGAAACACTCCCTAGATTTCGGAATAAATACCCAATGGGAAAAAATTGTGAAAAACCAATGTGGAGGAGCGTTTTCTATTTAAACAAAACTCAGTCCCGCGTGCCGTTTTAAAAGAAAAACACTCCTCCACATAGGGTTTTTTACTAATTTTTCCAGAACGGTTAAAATTTTTCAGGCATATGTCCGCATAAGGGTTAATGTTAATATTTTTTGAGATAAGAGAGCCGGAATACAAAAAATAAAATAAAAAAATAAAAAAAATCTTGAAAAGATGACAACGGAACGCAAAACAGTCAAAAAACATTTCGCGATATTTTTGGACTCGACGGGTCCCGTATATTACCTTATATGGAAGAAATTTGTCCATATATGGTAAAATACGGTGCCGTTTTCGTACCGAATACTACAATATTTATTACCATATTCGGTGGTATAACCAAAACATTCGCAAATGGAACAATTAATCCAAGCGAAATTTTTCAAAATGCCAATTCGCAAAAATCCAAAAAATATTTTGCGATAATTTTGGACTCGAAAATTTCTCTCACACTGTTTTCTCCGTTAACAGAAATGTCTATACCTGGATCGAAAGATTCAACATAGTTTCGTTTGTAAGTGTTGAGAAGATGGGATTTGATGTGGTCCTTTGGAAGCAAGTAGCCAAGATCAAGTACAAAAGCCCACCATTGACCATACATAGCACCGACGATAGTTGCTGTAGAAGAAAAATAAACTACCTTAAGCCCAGTTGGTAACATTAGTAAAAACCCTATGTGGAGGAGTGTTTTTCTTTTTAAAAGGCAGGACTGCGCGCCGTTTAAATAAGAAACACTCCTCCATATGGGTTTTCACGATTTTGCCCACTGGAAGGGCGGACATGAATTATTGTCGAATTTATTTTTGCGATTGAGACCTCAAAAAAATTATATTTGGCGGAATTAATTTTTGCGATGAATCAATCATAAGGGGGAACACGCGGAATGAATTTTTGCGCTTCTTAAATCTTTAGGTTTTGCGAAACTTATTTTTGCGATTTCAGTCCGGGTTCGCAAAAATTAAGTTCTGTAATAATTTATTCAGCAACAATTTATGCCGCAAAAATTTATGCCCAGCAGGTATTTGTAATAACTGTTCTTTTTACTCATTGCACTAATTCTATAAACTAGTGTAACTTCTGAAATACTAACTGAAAGTGAGGTAATTTTCATCAAAAAAGGAAGAAAAATGGGCTTTTCGCCTCCAAAACTGTCAGTCATAACTTTAATTCTTGAAATTTTTTTGAAAAATTTTCACATTTGGACTTGCGAATTATTCAGGTTCTACCATAAAAATTTAAGCATTTCAAATTGCTTCATTAAAAAGTTAATGCTTTCGTCTTCAACTTCTTGGATTTCAGTTATTTCAAAATTACCAACTTTATTGATTTGCGTGAAGTATTTAAGAAGTTAAAGAATTAGTGAAATGAGTATAAAGACTTTTGTAATCACATGTTAAAGAGTACAGTATGCTCTCTATAAGCGAGCAGCCGGATGCGTGGGACCTTCGCTGAGTAGGACAGATTGTTTGGTCCGTTGAGAGTCCTACTTATCGAGAGTATACTGTACAGTTAATTCCTCGCGTTCTGTCATATTCCCAATCAAAATTGAGTCCTACAAACTGACTATTAAGCAAAATAATAAAAAGAGCATATAAAGATCAGTTTTTTCATGAAAATGATCATTTCTCCGTAAATACTCCTTCAAATTTAAATATTAAAATACCAAAATTTAAGTCAGGCTTTCTGCTTTGTGATGAAAAAAAGAAATATACAATTTTGTAAAATAAATATGGCGTGATCAACCTTCAAAATTGATGAGTTTAGTTTTTTTGCTTAACTCACCCGATAATATCCTCGGCAAAAGTGTTTGTGGTCGCCAACCCTTGTTTAACGCTGTCCCTTTTTCACCGGCTCTTTTTACGCCGGTAGCCAAATATTAACGCTATTCAGGGCCGGCGTAAAAAGGGCCGATAAGGTAGAAAGACTGAATAAGGAGCTTACCATCTGTC
Organism: Darlingtonia californica; assembly: GCA_032270445.1. Lineage (NCBI taxonomy): Eukaryota > Viridiplantae > Streptophyta > Magnoliopsida > Ericales > Sarraceniaceae > Darlingtonia > Darlingtonia californica. Next base: position 1,175 of record JAUBWS010092842.1, on the reverse strand, counting down.
ATCAACTGTACTTGATGATTTGGATCAACCACTTGTACATACCATTCACCATTATAGCATTGTTTGTCGAGATTTATGGTTCCAACTTCAAATCGCTTGCTACATTGGAGAGCTAAATCCTAAAAATATTGCATTGTCGAGGATTTATATCAACTAGGATAGCTTCTTGAAATCTACAGGACATTATGATCCCGTCACCACTGTTTTCTCCGTTTTTTTTTTATGACTGTCACTGTTTGGAGTTAGAGCTAGCTATGTGTTACAATTTGGCCGAGCTGTTAAATATAGCACTAAGTTAAGAACTTTTTCAAACGACTCGTCGAGTCCGACGCTAATAAAAAATAAACTAGCTCGGGAGCTCAGGACGCGTTTTTTTGCTAATCGTTAATTGTGAAAACTCCAGGGTGCAACCTAATATAGCCGCAAAGGTCCAACGTGACATGAAATGGGCGCAATAAAACCTTTAAAAGGATGTCTTGTATAGGAATAGATCCAAACATACTTGACAAATTTGACAAAACATACTTACGGTTTCACCCTGAAGATCTGCCATCTGCGCTGTTGCTCTGCAATGAAATTGCAGAATATTGAATACAAAATAAAGTCGTTTATAACATGTTCAAAACATTATTTGTTCGTTACAGAAAGGACAGGTCATGGTTAAAATTATCCTAGAATCATCCATGCTAAACGGATCTTCGTTTTTACTCTTGTCAACCAATAGATTCGCTTATTTCTCTTCATTAATTGAATGTTTAAGGCACTTACTTCAAAGCACAAAGGTAGAGAAGGCCGATGAAGATATTATATCCGTAGATTGTTACATCGTATGTATTCGGTTGAGGTCCAAAAATCAAACCTATAAAATGAAGAAATGGAAATTGTCAAACCACAATTTTTACAGCAGGCTAAATCTTACGTCAACGATTCTCAATTGGGGGGAGACACGCAAATCGTGTACCACTTCAACATAAGTACACTTTTTACTGGTGTTTAAATATAACAGATTTCTTCAAAAGGTTATTTGGGCCAACTTTCAAGCTTTTAGAAGAATCTGAACGTGTTTGTAGTAGTAGTTTATAGCAGTAGTAGCATTGGCGATCTTGACGGAAAAATCTGAAGATTTTTGATTTTAGCGTTTAAAAGACCTGGAAGACGCTAATTATACAGAAAAT
>JAUBWS010092831.1:0-11407 GCA_032270445.1 Darlingtonia californica | reverse complement strand
AACATTATGTACTATCGAGATATTGATTACATATCACTTCGAAAAGTCGAATTAGACAGAACATCAGAAACCACATCATGCAGCTGGGAAATCCCTGGTACATTTGAAAATTCTGTTGAAGACATGACAGACAAATTTCAAGATACCAAAACCAAGAAAGAATTGTAAAATAGTATTGATAGTTGACGCTTTGACAATTGCATGTCAACCTAATAGTTAACATTTTTAGTAAAAATTGTTTATTTTGTAGAAATTTTAATGTAAATTAACAAAATACAAAGTCTTCATTAAAATAGAGTATCCAAAATTTTCACATTTTATTTGATAAAAACTTCAATAAAGATTACACCTTTCTAAAGTTTTAATTGGGTCATACAAACACTATGTTACCAAAGATTTTAGACATATGATGTATTTAAAAATGGTAGCAAAATGAAGTTTGTTCTTAAATCTCGCTAAGAGTATGAGAAAGGTCCTATTTTGCATTATGCGAGTTTTCTATAGAGACGCTTGTTATAAGAATTTGGAATAACGACAAATAAAGACTATATTTTGCTTCCTTAATCAAAAACTCCTAATAACCGTTTCTATAGATAACTCGAATAATGCGAAATAGGATCTTTCTCTATGTGCTAAATAGTTTTTAAGATTCAAAGTTGGCCTGGGAAATTCCATAATCTTGATCAAATAAACGATCTATTGACCTATTAACGACTAAGACTGGTAATAATATTCAACTGATGACCTCGTAAAATGGTTAAAAACCAATACTAAAATTTGATACTATATATGTCTTACAATTTTCTCAAGACAGAACAATTTAAAGTCAATCAATGTCAATTAAAAGGAAACGTCTGTAGAATACTCCACCCCAAGCATTTGCTTAAACACTTAGAGGAATTATACGGGTATAAGATAGAGTGTTCCATTGCTTTTAAGAATTCTGGCGTCAGTCTGACTTTTTAAATAATATTGTTTGCTTAATTATTTTATTGTTTTCTAAATTATTCACGAAATTCGTATTGTCTAAGTCTTATCCAAATATGGTTAATCGCAACTGGAATAGTAGTTTTTTTTTAGAAAAAGAAAAGATTCTTTTGTTGAATACTGTTGTTTTTTACAAGTGTCAGCGTATTAACAGCACTGATTCTACTTATACACTTTCATTTCCTTTAACCTAAACCTTCATTTTATGTTAAGGAAGGCAAAATCTACCAAAGCAATTTCATGTCACGTTACAGCGAACGTAACATATAATCATAAGCATAAAAAAGTAAAAATTGCTACAATTTATTTTTTTAATGTCAATCATACTTGCGATAAATACGTTCGTCGCTTAATTTTGGCATCTTTTTTGATAGATGGAAACATAATAAATTCGTCACTTATTATTTCATTGCCTATCTTTAAGGTGATGAACTTTACTTTCAGTATCAAAAAGTTTTGATATTATTAAATAAATTCATCACCTATGTTTCTACATTCTTTGTATTTTCAAGATCAAAGTAGTCGTAAAAACAGTAGCAAGTACGTTATATAAACCAAGTGTAATTACGTAAGCGACGAATTTTTCACAAGTGGGAACTAGGCGTAATGCTGAAGTATTTTTTGCAACATAAAATGGATTTCTGGTGTGTAAAATACACACTAACAAGAAATTTTCAGACATTAAAAAGTTATTTCCTGCAACTCTTCTAACAAGACCATGCCCTACAAGTTAGTACTTGTTTCGGTTATTTCCTCTCACTGACTTAGTTGACTCCTCTTTGATAAATGCAATGAACTCTATCAACTACAATTTAGCTTTTGCTCCAACCATTCAACTGAATATGCTTAATAAAGCTTTAGACAGTGGGAATATCCCTTTTTGTTGTTTAACACTAAGCGCAAGGAGTATTTGTGAATAAATTATGAGCTGTGAATAATCAATAAGATTAAAATTTTCCGGTTAACTAAATCAAATTTTGAATAAAACAACGATAAATATTCTAGTTCATTCCTGAAGCATCATGTGTATAAGACGTAAAAATGATATTTTCTACCGTGAACTCGTGTTAGACTCACTGCATTGTGATTTTAAAGCGGAAAGTTTTTTAAGATTTTTGAGCTTTAAAGGCTTAAAAATGTGCTTAAAAATGTGCTTAAAAATGTGCTTTAAATGTGCCATCAATATTTCACTTAACTTCCGAAATATTCATTAACTTCTAACAAAGAAAACTTGTTTAAAGGTCGATCTGGGAGGTATTTACTTTTTTTATGGAGTTGCCGTTGCCACCTTAAACTTTTTGATATATTCGCATTTAAAATCAAAAATCGATGCTCTAATTTATTTAGTTATTTATTCATTTATTTATTTGTTTATTCATTTATTTCTAAAATCTTTGTACATGATGGTTGTTTCAGTATCATATACTTTTATACAATAAAATGATAAATACTACTGTTTTCCAAACGCGTCCTGTTAGGCGCAAAATAAAACTAATTCGAAAGGTCGATTAAAACGTGTAAATTGATCATGTAAAAATTTAGAAACGTATTAGTAGATACAAATATTTATAAATTTATCAGGAAAGAGTCTGCTAAATGACGTGCCCTACGTGTCTTCGTGCCCTACGTGCCTTACGTGCCCTACGTGCCTTCGTGCCCTACGTGCCCTACTATTGCTAATAACACTTTGGCTTAAACAATCTTGATTTGAGTGAGTGTTTTTATTTCATGCATTTTTTATTTATACATTATCGGCTTGACATTATACAAAGATAATTGACAATGCTGAATAAGATCAATTGAAAATTTATTTCAAATACGCATGCGCAGAAATCTAAATGGCTTTATTTCATGTATTTTTGGTTTATACATTGTCGGCTTGATATTATACAAAGATAATTGACAATGCTGAACAAGATCAATTCAAAATTTATTTCATATACGCATGCGCAGAAATCTAAATGGCTTTATTTCATGTATTTTTGGTTTATACATTGTCGGCTGAACATTTTACAAAGAAAAGTGACAATGCTGAACAAACAATGGTAATTTTTTATACGCATTTTATACGAATCTATCTTATTCAGCATTGTCACTTTTCTCTATAAAATATCCAGCCGACAATTTGAATTCGTTATTTGTTCTTAAATTTATATTTGAAACATTTTTTTCTTATTGAATTTCGACTCGTTTGTACATATGATGAGAATTTTACCTAGGTAATTAAAGGATAACAAAATACATAAGAAACCCTAAAAAATAAAGATAAGCATCTTATGCAAAATATTGTCAGTCAACGTCGATCCCAGACCTTCCTTTTGCAAATTTCTTGCTCAATGTGGTTCTTTCTTGTTCCTTTCAATTTTCAGTCGGTGATACGATCGAATGTTTGAACAGATACTTTCGTATCTTGGACTGACTGAAAACATAGATTATTGGAATAAACACCATTATTGCCACAGTAAAAAACATGTTAACTCGAGTCAATGTGCTATTTTTTGCTCCGATCTCTGTAAGCATTAACAATGAGCAAATTGATGTTGGTACCAAGAAAATGCATGTCAAGAAGTTAAGAACAACAATGTCTTTGATACCTCGTTTCACCCCACTTAAGATATGAAGATTTTCTGCATTTACTCCATGAATGATTCTGTCTTTCTGGATTCGAGTCACCTTTTCTTTTCGTATCTTTAAGCTGATCTTTCCGATGCCAATAATACTAATACAAGTGACAATACGTGAGATTAATGTGTAAATCCTACCGGCTTTCGTAGCATGCAAATTCACTGTGGTTTGACCTTTACCAAAACTATAAAAGACTGCAAACACGATACAGTTAACGGAAAAAGCTACACAAATAGCAACGATCAATCTGGTTTTGCTGACAATTTGATGGTAGTGAATGCCAAAGCGGACTGCTGCCAAGCGATCGATTGTTATAAGAAGAGTAATTTGAACAGACAGATTGTGAAAAACGTAAGTGAAATAAGAAAAAGTTATTGTCAAATTCTCAGTTGTGATGCTACTTTCTAGAACCAAAGTAAAGCAGAATGCGTCAAGAGAAAGCAGAAGATCGGATAATGACAACATTTGGATTAAAAAATATCGGTTGCATCTTAATCGTGCTTTTTTTATGATGAAAATGATGAGGGCATGAGCCACAATAACAAAACAACATATGATGAACATGATCACTCGGGCTGTATCCATTGGACGAGAAAAGAAATTAGGTAGATGTTTGGAATTTGTTTATACAGCCAGTTAGATTCTTCCTTCTCACGTCGATTTCAGAGGTACTGACAAAAGAAAAAAAAATTTTTCCATGTATTTTAATCTTACTGTCCGTTTATTTTCATGGTTCCCTGTAGACTAGAAACAGTATAACCATCATGGACCTCAATTGTATTTCTAATATATAAGTCTTGTAATGGTTTCCTCTCTTTCACTTTATCTATCTTTATTTTGATCTGCAAATTTGTTAATTATTTAGACAATACTTTCACAAACACCTTTATGAATAAAAATTAAATTTGCGAAATTATTGGCTTTGTCCAATTTTTATTGGTCCTGTGTGAAAGAGAAGATTTCAAATACACCTTGTAAATAATTAAATAAGTAATTAAGTCGGTCGACCGAAATCGAGGTCAACCCTTTTCATTAGCTACGTCACCGAGGAGTAGGGCAGGGTGCTACCCCTTTCCCTCGATTACTCCACTTGCCCTTGATCTACACTTTATATTACCGAGTGTTTAGCACGCAGTAAGATTTAAAAAAGATAGAGTTGAGATTTTTCATTTACCCAACACTTGTTACGTAGTTTTTAAATATTATCAATATTTTATGATGGTTTAGCACGTTTGATATCCAGATCAATTTTTTGTTATTGTTCATTTTTCTGAAATAAATAATCTTTACAATGAAATTGAAGTATCACTATTCATTATTTAAAACATATTACCTTATCGGCCCTTTTTACGCCGGCCCTTAATCCGCCACTCCCGAATTTTAGGATAACGCCATTTAGGGTCGTGCCTTACGCCAGTTGCAGAATTACATAGAAAAATGGATAATTTTTTAGAATATTTTTACAAAAAATCCTTAAAATCTGTCATTAACAAAATGTATTACTTCGTTTTACATCACTGAACGTGCATCATTATCAAAGACCGACAATTCCATTGATAAAGTTTCGCTTTTTTCAGAAAAACAAGCCCTTACACTGTTTGGAAGAAAAATCATGGTTCAAAATTAACGGTACTTTTCTAAAAAATATCCATTATTTTGGCCTTTATAACGCCGGCCCTTTTTACACCGGCCCCTTTAACGCCGGTGGCCAAAAATTAACGCCATTTAGGGCCTGCGTAAAAAGGGCCGATAAGGTATTACATATTGATACTCTCATTCTAACCTTTTTTATATCAATCTTTAAAAAGGCATATTTCAAAACTTATAAAATTCTCTTTTCCAATTTTATAAGATATAACTTTTACGACAAATGTACAAAAAATGACACCTATTTGAACTTAGATTTTTTGTTTTTATAATTTTTCAAGATCAAGACTGTAATGATACTTTGCTTAACTCCCATCATATGTGCAGACTTTCCGCTTTTACTCAATGAATGATCCGTCTTTCGTGATTCTAACACTCTTTTCCTTTTGTATTTTTAAGTTGATCTTTCCATGATAATGATAAGTAAATACACGTTGAAATACTTAAAACAGTTTTAAAAATCACTCCTGCAATAATAATATACCGACCCAAAAGCAATTTGCCCTTATCAAGGCTGATTGCAAACATCATACAATTTACGACAAAAGCTACACCAACAGCAAAATCATTCTAGCTTTATTGATCAATATCAAAGCGGACAACTGCCGATCGATTGTTGTAAGAATCGTTGTTCGAAGTGAAAGATTATGAAGTGTGGAAGTAAAATAAGATATAACGATTATCATATATACTGTTACGGTGATGCTATGCTGATTTCCAAAACTAAAGAAAAGAAAAATGTGTTAAGAGGCAAAAAGAAGGTCAGAGAATGACAAAATTTGGATGAAAAATTTCGATTACACCTTAATGGTGCCTTTCGTACGACGAAGATAATGAAAGTGTGAGCCACAAGATGAAAGTGACCGACCGGATTCCATTCATTGTGAACAAGAATTTCGTGATAGATTTTCAATTTGTACAAGAAGTTACTTTGTCTATTGGTTTAAAAATTCTAAAATCTTGTGTTTGTTGTACTTGAATTTGGGGTAGTTCAGCTGAATTTTTTAAAAGACAATAAATTAATGATAAGCTTTTACAAGTGTTATTAACATATAATCAAGGCAAGTGAGTATTTTGGATGACACCTTTGTTTAGCTGCTTATAACTTTTAATAACAAGATTTTTATCGTATAAAATTGTTCATTTCTAAAAAGCTAATAAAATCCTCTTTATAGTGTTATGAATTTCAAGAAAATTTGAATTCGTGAATAAAAATAACAGAGAAATGGAAAAAATTACTCCTGCTGACCTTTACATATGATGAAAGGCCCATAGCTTTGAGTTGTTTTTTTGGTTTTGATTCCGATGTATTACGAACATACAGTGTACAGTGTGTCCGCAAAAGGGAAGAATTGTTAAATAATTTTTATATTAATACATAGGACTTCCATAGAATTCTCTATCTACTGAAATGAATGATTTTCAGATTTACAAAATATCTGTAGAGATCTGTGTTTGCACTGCTGTTTTTTAATTCTTTATCATTTTTCCACTTTAAATAGGAAAAACTTCAAACTTATTTATGAAACACATGATTGAACACTTTTTACTTGAATCACAAGGATTTAAGCCAGTGAAACTATTTGTGAAACTATATGAAATATACCAAAAAATTACGGCCTTTGAACATCGAAATTTTATTTATTCTTGAAGTGAGATTAAAAGAATAAATTGTACAAGAAAATAATCCAAAAAAGCCTATTTAGAAAAAGAACGCCTTGTATGGATAGTGCATGTTTTTTATCTTATATTTATTATCAATGAGGGGGCAGTACAAAACTCCATCATGTGTGAAGTTGTATAGTGGGTTTAAAATTTAAAAAGCACTTTCTTTTGCAATAATTCTATAGTGAGAGAAATGTTAATTGTAATGCTTTTAGGGTGTGTTCGACGTAAGATGAAAGGAGTGGATTGATAGAACGCCTTTGAATATCAAGAAAACCTTTTAAATGGCTTTTTGAAACTCTTACAATAACTGTATTTAACATGGTGTTTAACAATGCATATTGTTTCGGTAACAAAATACCAATTGTCAGGTTCAGGAATAATGGAATGAACTTTAACAGGTTAGAAAATTTCGTTTACTTAAGGTATATTCCACACAATGTGATACGTTTTTATGAAAGCTGGCGTTTATCTAATTGCATTGTCACATGGAGTCATATCTAACATATATACACTTCTGTTTTCGACCATAGCATATTTGATTTAAAATTAATCAATTTTCTGCTCTGTAGCGTTTTGTTTCCTTTTTCTAGTTGCTTAAAACGTTTGAGGAGCACAATATTAAAACATTTTATCGTCAACTAAGGGAAGGTCTTAATTATCCTATATCCATTTGACAATCAATGGAGGCAAATTCAAAGGGTCGAAACTGCACATAGAAAGGTGCAGTTTCTTTCTGTTCTTGATTATAGTATCTGCAGCCATGCAACTTGTTTTACATCGTAATCGAAAGAGACTATTTTGATTTTGGCGTTTTGGATGTGCGTTCGATGGAAATCTGAGTTGTGAACTGACTAAAATTCACGAATACTTTGATGTTATAACGCCAACAAACGTCGTACCCTTAAGTTTTGAAATAGCAAGAGTTATTTTGAACCTGTCTCTTATTTATCAAAACAAACATTTTGGCTTTCGTTACCAATTAAAAAAAATCCCAAAAATCAATTGCTTCTAAATAGTGCCTTTTTATAATCAAGATGATGAAGAGATGAGCCACAACCACAAAATAGCATATGATGAATATGATTGCTTGGGATTTTTTTACGCTCATTACTTAGTTAAGTACTAGGAGTTTTGTGCAAAACAAGTCTATTTTTAGGCTAGATGTCAAAGATTGTGAAAAAATACATTTTATATGCCGTCTTGGTGTCAATTTGTTTTCCTCGTATAAAATGAATAACATCGTCAAATCTTTCACGTCATTCCGATTGCCACTCTGTGATGAAGTCAATTTGGTTTTGAGATTTCCTAATTGGAGATTCCAAATCACAAAACTATGATTTTTGTTTTGATTAAAGGTATTCAGATAATGAAAGATAGAAAATTGGAGAAAGATCACTAAATTAACCCTACTTGTAAGGTAAATCTCCAAAACAAAAAATCTTTCGGACTTGAAACTTTTTGACTTCTAATAAACACTTATCATTAGCGTAAAAAATATAAGCGTTCTGATTGGCTAATCAGCCGTACATATATCTCATATTTTACTCGAAGAGTGCAATAAGTGAAAAGTGCACTAAGTGAACAGTGCAATATAAAATTAGTGCGATACATACAATGCAATAGTCGCGTTCGAATCATATTTTGAACGTCGTATAAACAAACTGTAAAACGTAAACAAACCTTGAGAAGTCTTTGAAAAAAATTTCTAGCAGATTTTATCTTATCTTAAATAATTATTTACGAAAGTCATGAACGTACACTTCGTACTTAACTTTATTTGAAGTTTATGTTTAAAATATGTAAACAACGTAAAATAACTACAAAAATTGAAGAAACATTCGATTTGAAATTTATCTCTTTATTGAAAATTCGAAGCTTAAAGGCTTGTGAAATAAAAAGCGTAAATATAAGAAACTCGGAAAATATTTGCCATATTATATTGCACTTGGCATTGTGCGATAACTACTACTGATTGGAAAGATATTCACAAAATCTCAAATGTTTATAATGATTATTTCCTGAATTATGCTCAACTATTGAACCCAAGGTCATTTACGTAAGTGACAAACAGTTATGGACCAAGTATTGATCCCTGGGGTACACCACATTTAGAGTTTTTTCGTTCAGTTATGTCATTGTCATAGTACAGTCATTGTTTTCTGTGTTTCAAGTAGCTTTCGAACCAGTTAAGATTTGAATTTTTCATGCCATAATTTCGGAGCTTTTTAAGAAGTATCTCTTGATTAACTGTGTCAAATGCCTTTGATAGATCGATAAAAATACCCAATGTAAATTTATTATTTTCAAAAGCATTTGACAGTTCACTTACCAGTTGCATGACAGCATGATCTGCCGAATGTTGTTTTTGAAATTCAAATTGTTTGTTATATAAAATTTTGTTTACAGAAACGTGAGGAAAAAAGTCTGTTATACATAATTCTTACGCTGTAAGGGGGGGGGGGGGGGGGGGTTGGTTTGCTTGTAGGCCTGTGGCTATTATCCCAGGAAGGGCTCATGATAGAAACTTGAACTTAGGTATGGAGTTAGTCCTCGATAGGAGAAGTGCTATGGTTACTTGATGACGTCATCACGTAAAATAAAACATTGGAAATGCATTTACCTTTTTTAAATGGCTATAACTTCTGAAGTATAAACATTTTTCCAATATGTTCTCATCTTCGGAAAACTAAAAGAATAAGCTTTTATAACTAAACTTGATAAATTTCAAAAATTATCAAGTTCTGGCTAGCTACAGCGCGCCAAAATCGCTAAAAATTATTTTTCGATTTTGGCGCAATCTTGAGAATATGACGTCACGAGAAAAATTGATGACGTCAGTATCTTGCTTTTATCATTATAAGACAACTATCAAAGTTACATATCATAACCTTTTGTCTATCCTAATTTAAAAGATTTTAAAGTTTTAGTCAATTTACGCTATTTTTCGTTCAATAATTGAGCATAATGATGCAACTCTAAAGGCTTATTACCTGAAATTTTAAGAAAATGTTCCAAATAGAATTATATTAAAAGAAAAAAGTTTCAAGTTCATATTTTTTTAGTTTTTAGTTTAGGTGAAATCTATCCTGATGTAGGGCCGCGGGCCTAGTAGTGCCCCTCCCCCCCCCCCCCCAGCCCAGGTAGGGTTAAGCAAATATATGTATTTCTCTGTATTTTTTTCTGTATTTTATCTACATGATGAGATTACCAAGTAACCTTAGCAACCTATAGTTTTTGACAATGATTTTGTTACCACGCTTATTGAAGACTAACTTCTTACTAAACTCAACTTTATATAATTATGCTATCCGAAGATATTCTTTTTAACGACAATACCGTATAAGAATTTTTATTTTCAGACAAGCAGAAGTTTTTATATGCTTCCTATCCAAAGTGATAGAAATGACTGCAGATGGACTTTCCTATGTATGAAAATCGCAGAAATTGGATTAGTGTGTTTAACAATAAGCGTTGAAACTTTCTGATGCGTCTTCTTGATACACTCTGTATATTGAAAAATGACCCTTGATATTCAAAACATCTGCAATATATGATATAGTTGGAAAAACAAAAACCAAGTGATGCTTGATCACAATGATAAGTGCTAAGTATCTATGGTAAAAATACAGTTATTTAGCAACTTTCAAGATCTTTTTTCTTTTAGATAACGCAATTTTTACACCCCCAAGCATAGAGCTAGTGCTAACGAACACATTATCCACACCCTTGTTTGACAAGGTCTACCACTTAAAATCAAATAAAAGCTCGGAAAATTCACAATTAGATTTTTATACATAGAGTACTGCAATTATGTAGATGTTTTCTTTTAAATACTGCTGGAGATAAGTAACAAAAATAACGTTACGTAACGCTATAGAGAAGAGTAAATGAAGTGGAAGTTGAAAATGACATTATATCGTCTTTCTATTTGAAAAGGTCGGACGATTTTGTTTTTTGTACTAGGAGAATAAACGGAGATTGTCTTCGGTCACTGTCTCTGAAATCTAATTAAAAATAAACTGGCTGTACACGAAACTTCTAGTAAGTTGCTTATTGCGCAATGAAAGGAGTCCAAGAGATCATATTAATCTTATGCTGTTTTGTTGTTGTGGGTCATGCTTTCATAATCTTCGTCATAAGAAAAGCAAGATTAAGAAGCAATCAATTTTTTCTTATACAAATTTTATCATTGTCGGACCTTCTACTTTCCCTTGACACAATCTGCTTCACTTTTATTCCGAAAAGCAACGCAAAGACTGAAAATTTGAAAATAACTTTATCTTATTACATTTACGTATTTCATAATCTTTCGCTTCAAATAACAATTCTTATAACAGTCGATCGCTTGACAGCTGTTCGCTTTGGTATTCAATACAACCAAATAATCAACAAAACCAGATTGTTCATTGCTGTTGGTCTGGCTTTTGCCTTAAACAGTGTCGTGTTTGCAATCATTTTCAGCTTGGATAAAGGTCAGACT
>JAUBWS010092820.1:0-11407 GCA_032270445.1 Darlingtonia californica | reverse complement strand
CATCATGGTAGGACAATGGTATTCCTACTCCCTTATCAAACACATCAGAACATTCATTGAGAAAGATAGAACAGTCTCCGCTTGTGTCATACAGTAGTATAGTACATGGGCAAATCCGTGGGCTTTCTACCGGTTTTGGGAAAACACCTTTCACAGACCTCAAAATGGGCTCACCCATATGCTGCTTGTTTTTCTCGAGTGAGAGGTGATTTTTTGTTTTTTATTTTTGTTGGGAGATGGAAAGTTTAGTTTTTCGGTTTTTCATCCATTAGAAGACATAGTTTACTCATAGATTATCCAGATTATCCACAACGTTCTCTGTAATTACCTCTACTCTTTCCTTTAATTCATCGTCGTCATCATCTTTCATCTCGGCGCACTTATGTTTGACAAAAATTGAGCTGATAGTCACAGGTGCAAGGTAATATCCGAACGTTTCGAACGCTAACAGTAACACTTGATCGATCAATTTACCAGTGAACTTATCCTCTTTCAAATCCGTAACTACCCCATCGACATTATTAATTCCCAACATTTTACACCCAATTGTACCTATTCCTTTAGTTATGGAATCGGAGAGTGATTTAGCTACCTCTTCACTTAAAACAATTTGATATCTTTCATACAAGGTCTCTATTTCTTCTTCGTTTAGTTTAGTCTCAAACTTAATTTTCTTTTCACCTAAATAGTGATCTGTCTTGCCAGCGGTTATCAAATCTTTTATACATTTTCTCTTAGATTCCATATAATTGTGTAAATTGTAGCTATAATTAATCCAACTAATGCGGCAAAAGCAGGTGCACCTATATCTTTGATAGCTTTCTTAATTATACCTAAAATAAATGTTATTATGCTACCTATCATAGAAGATAATTTGTCTGCTATCCGTAGAAGACTTTTTTTACTTTTTTCCACGTGGATGGTTTATCACTGTCACCACTATCACTGCTTTTACCTCTGTCACCACTGCTACCACCGCTGCTTGTTACTGACGATACGATCGTAGAAATTATTGATCCGATAACTAGCGTTGTAACAGAAATGATAAAAGCTATCGTGACTTTTTCATGTTCTTTGTACAGGTCACTTATTTTTTCCCTCAATGTTTTACCTGAATTTTCTTCGTTGTCTGCCTCTAAATCTTGAACGGCGTTGGACAACTTTTTTTCTGTTTTGAAATAATTCTTAGCATCTTTAAGTCTTTGTAGAATTGTTTTTCTTCTCTTCTGGATCGATGTCCTCACGTTCTTCTAGAAAATTTTTGGTTTCATCTATTTTGTCAAAGATTACTTTGTCATTATCTTCATCTTCAACCTTGATTTGTGGTTCACTTCCTAGTTCATTAATCAGATCGCGGTACATTTCTCTATCACTGTTACTCCTTTTTTTTGCTATATCTTTTGCTTGTTCATAGACTTCGTCTCTCAAATACTTATTGTCCATTTTTTTAATTTTTTTTTCGATGTCGGAGTATCTCCTGTTAATTAAATCAGTTTGTATATCTCTTATGATGATTTTGTTTCTTCTATATGATATTCGTTTATCATTTTCTTCTCTAAAATAATCCTTAAAACTAAGTCTCATGACATATTTAAAGCATCGGAAAATCCCTTTTTTTTCTTCAAAAATTATCATGTTATTAGCACCATCCACACTTCTCAACCTTATTCAACCATTAGGTTGTTTTCGATTACGTATAAATTTAAAACCGTCTCTATCTATTAATGTGTAGTCTGGAATATTATATCTGGTCTTGACATCACTCTCTATCTTATCAAAAAAGGATTTTTTAAATTCATCAACGTATTGATTGTGTTGAGATGTTATCTCAATGTTTTTAAAAATTTATTCAGTTACGTAGTTTTTGTAGTGACTACTACTTTTCTTCCACTAGACTTGAAGATTAATTCAGCATCTCTCCTAACAAATTTTGCGGATAAAAATTTTGGTCTATTTCTAACGACTCTGTCTGCAAAATCTTCAATGGTTAATTTATCTAAACCTTTTTTTTTCTGCTAGCGCGATTTCTTCTACGTTTGGGGTTCTATCAAAGACCATGCGAAAATATTTGTGAAGATCATTAAGATTTTCGTAGAATGTATCTGTGTTAATTTCTTCATCGATGTTTGTTTCTTCTTCTTCGTTTATCAGTCTGGTATTATCATCTATGTCAACCATCTCTATTGACTCTGCCATATATATAAAATAATTCCTCCAACAAGAACAGATCCAATAATCATGACATCTGTTCCAACTTTGATTTGCTCTGACACTTGTGGTTGTGATGGTGATACTTTCAGTGTGTTTTCAACTTTTGCTACTCTTCTAGTCTCTTTCTTAATCGCTTCATTTTCTACAATTGGTTTCTCGTCATGTTTTACTACGCTACTGCCTGCTTTCGAACCAGTCGGTGCTTTTGTCAACATATCCTTGTACCCGATCGTCCTTCTCACAGATAGTTGTGCATACGAAGGGACTATGTACGCACCAGGAGTTATCACGAAATTTGGCGGTGATGATTCACTAGACAGAACTGATTGATACTTCCCGATTGCGTCACTCAACTTCACTCTCTGTTTGATAGATGCTACAAATTTTTCATTGATTATCACAATCACTGACACATCTGGTAAACCAATACGTGCTTCTACTTGCGCACTTATCACAATGTAAAAGTAGGTAGAAATCGTCCTATCTAGTGCGACGAGACCTTTGTTGTTAGTCGCAGACGACTTTGAAATTCTATCACTCATGTGTTCTATGTGCCAATAATTTATGTTACCATTTCAGTTGTGATTACCGTCTGGGAATTGTAATTGAAGATCAAGAAACCTCACATCAACTCCATATAAGTTGATCATCTGCTGTAAGCCCTCTTTGTTGTAGTAGTTATCTCTCGCATCAAATTTCGACGATCGCGGAATAGGTACCTCCATGACCTCCAGGACTCTGAGTGTGTGATAAATCAAGTGAAACCTGTAGATCGCTTTAACATATCTATTTTTGTGGTTCAAATGGTTCCAGCCAATTCTACACGCGTTTGTGGCACAGTAGAGTGCAAAATTTAATTGAGTCGACCAGAATCGCATCATATCACCACAAAACTTGTACCCACCAAGACCTAGGTATCTAGCGTTTCCAGCAAAGTTAAAATTTTTGTAAAGACCAGGGTTTCTCGCTGGTTTGTGCGCATTGTCTTTGTAGTACTGGTGGTCGAAATAGTAGTTGTAGTCAAAAATATTTTTAGTCCTCTCAAATTGAATCATCACTGATTCATCGTCAGTGCTATACACTAATTCGAAAGGGTTTATGAAATCCATATATTTAGTATCTTACGTCTAACACTCCTTTAGAACTGATCTCCATTGAAGCATCCAGCACTAAAAATACGTAAATCTTCGATTCTTTCTTAGTTGTGTCAGCTTTTCTCTTGATTTGGATTTGAATTCCATGTGTTTCACTAGTCACTCTCCTACCATTTCCATGCAATACGTTGTCACTCACAGATCTGAAGTCTAACCATACACAGTAGTGATCTTTGTAGAAGTCGTTGGGTTTCATTGACGTCAGCCGCAATTCCTTGGTGAAGTGACCAGTTGATTTGTCTTGTTTGTATGCACCGGAAAGAAATCTGCACGCCTCGCGGTAAGTGTCACGATCGGTCAAATCGTCAGCGTACAACTGATGATTCACTCCCTCGCTCATGATTGATAGCGAATCAAAACCAAAGTTCCAGTGCTCATCACCTTTCTTTCCAATTAGGAGGATACCTCTGAGTGATTTCACAGGTACATTGATAGACCAATTCCAATTTGTGTCAGTGTTGCTCACAGTCAACTCCTTTTCTAGGAGAAGTCGATCGTAAAACACCGCGTATCCAGATGTGTATTTCGACGCGATTAGTGTCGACAGCTGTGGAGATGTGATCTTTTCATATTCAAGTGTCAGGTCTGTCACTGTGTATCCTGATTTCTTTGTCTGATCTGTGGTGGTGATGAATTCGCTCACATCTGAAAAAGTTAATTCATAGATGAGTCTATTTGTCAATTTGTACTGATAGAATGGAGCGACTGTCGTGAGAAATTCAAAGTCGAGTGGGATCACAAAGATGTTTGAGTGGATTAGTGCCATTTGTTTGTCTGTAGCACTTGGTGTCGCTCCTGCTATCGATAGCCGGTGTTTAAAGCAATCTTCAGTCATATGATCACCCCACACACCTCTTTCGTAGCACTCTTCAACTTTCATGTCATCTGATTTCCATTCATCGACGTATGAATAGAAGACGTCTGGTCTATTGATGTTTAATAGTTCCTCACCACCGATCGTGAGGCGAATTTGTTTGAGAATTGATCTACAAACATTATTTTTTGGTACACCATTCTCCACCCCTAACTTTAATGAGAGTCTTGCGCTGCCTGGCGCTACTATATCAATAGGTTCAAGCGATGGAAAGATCAACCTAAGTGTTTTACCAGGTGAAATTGACTCGGGATTATTTGTGATCCTCACGAAAGTCCTCTTAGACTTAGAGTCGTTCTGCACACGATTTACTCTACTAGGGTTTAAACGTTTTCCGAACTGTACTTCTTCATTATCTTCATCCCCCATATATTTACTTTTGCGAAAGCCACAATTCAATAGCAACAGGCATACCTCGTTCAAACTTATCAAAGTTGCTATTGTAAATTGTATGAAAAATATTCGAAATTTCACCGTTGACGATCGATGTGTTTGAATTAATCCCACGAAGTCCTATATAGATAACTCCACTTTCACCGAGGATGTTTGGGAATTTGTAACCACCACTCCTATCAAACAGCAGGTCATAGAGATCACCAGTGGACTTCATACTTTCACTTCCTACAGGTCTGATGACAAAGCTACCACTGATGTTTACTTTGCACTTGTTGCGATCAAAAGTGACTTCGGAGACTTTCTTTGCTATATCCCCAGGAGTGTAGAACCCACTGTCGAAAGTGTAAGTCTTAGTGATATTTTATTTTATTCGTAGTGGCTCTTCTTGAGATGTTTGAGGAGTGCTTCAGAGTCATCACAAAACTTTCTTATGTCTTATGTGATCGGCGGAATAGGTTGAGTCGATTTAGCTGTAGTTGATAGCATGTAGAGATAGATTTGAGTTCGCTTTAAATAGCTATTTTTAGTCGAAACACTTTTCCACGCCCCCGTGACTGACAGTTCAGCGAGTTCCATGATTTTATTCATTGAATACCCGTTCTTGATAAAAGTTTCATCGTAGACTTTATAGGAGAGGTTACCTTTAATTGGTTGATCCTCAGTTGGTTCCAAGTGTGGTAGACCAACGTTTAAATACTGTGAATCAAAGAAAGCGATCTCCTGAAGCGTTTTCAAGTTGTAACTATCATAAAAGAGCCCGTAGCTGCACAAAGAAAAGTAGTTCATACCGTGAGGAACCTTTAACGGTTTGCGAGCATCAGTGCTCACAATTTTTATAATATCTCTCATATATATGCCTGAATTCGCCAATCCAGCTTTTGAGATGCCAGACCTTTCACCTCAAGGTAGATACGACGCGCCAGTTTTTGATACTCAGTCGATGATGTCTGACATGGACTACCCATCACCTCAAAATATAATTGTAGGAATTAAAAAGTTTTGGAAGTACCTCTCAGTGAGAGATATAATAATTTTTGTTGTTATCGCTTTTATAGTAGCGATGTTCACTAACTACATTTGGTAGTCAGTAGAAGCCTTTGGTGGTGACGATTCTTTTTCTTCTACACAATAGGGTTTATCCACTTTTGTTCCATTGCATACTTTTTGAGACTGACAGCGACCACAGAACTCACCCCGACAGAGACACTTCTGCTAGTACCTTTTATCATTTGTCTGATACTATAGTCAGTTAATAGTGTGAGTGCAGCGACAATTACTCCTTCGTATAACGTCTCTTCGATCCTCGTATATATTTAAGGGTGCTTTTGAAAATATTTCACATAGCCATCTATATCAATGACTCTATCAAACATGACCAGTGATGACAAGTAGAATTCTGAATTACCTATTTGCAGATCAAACTCTTTCTCTACATCACCCAAATTTTTCAGTATCTTTATGTCTGCGCTGCCATTCAAATAGCAGATGAGTTCAACACTTCGAATCACTATCAAAGTGTTCCATTGATCACTCTTGTACTCACCAAGTCTTACATCACTCAGGTACACCCCGCCATCTTTAACCTCTACAGTTAGGACTTTATCAATTGACAGAAACACTTCACCTTTGAAGTTGAGGACAAGTGTGAATTTTTTGTAGACCATAACTTTTCCTTTGATGTATTGCTTTCCCAAAAATTGAATGACTTTGTAGAGGTACTCACTCTTTTTGTGCTCCACGACTAAAGGGAATACACCTATGTTAAAATCACTTGTCATCACACTGTTGTCTCGATACGATGAGTTGTAGACTTTTCTTAATATAGCATTACCACCGCCACCGTTCTGAACTATGACGTCTAACGATTCACTGCAGTTTGGGTTGATCAAAAAGTAGGAGTCGTATCTTATCTCCTTGTCAAGAAAAACCCAGTAAAAGTGTTTCATCACAACAAATTTCAGCGCGTCGACAGTAGCTTTGTCGATTGGTTGTGACCAGCTATCGTCAAAGATCCACAATCATCGCCACCACCACTATCACCACCAGTAAATAAACTAGTCATATACTTTGGTCACAGAATACCTCTTAACTTTACCTTTACGTCGCCATCCGACAGAGAATAGTGTTTTATCGAACGGTGGTGGTGGCGCTGATGGTTAAATTGAGAGGGGTATCATCTCAGTCGCTGGCATTGGTAGCAGCTGAAAATTTGTGGTAACTCCGTTGTAAAGTTCGCTCGCGTCTGCAAAGTTCTTCTGGGTCAACAACTTACTACTGTCATTCACGCAGATCAATTCTATTCTGTGAATAGTCTCTTTCAAGTTGTTCAGCTCGATGACCTTTTTCTGTGGGTGTTTCAGGTTTCTTTTGCGAATTTGTGACAGCACAATCGATGCTGTCGAACTAATTCCACTGATAACTCCTGTGACCACTGACACTGGTAGACCAACAACAGTGATCGCTGTCGTAATTGCTGCTGCAACACTACCTACACTCAAAGATGCTAACACCTGGTTTGCGAGCATAATCCTCTCGTTCTCGCTCCTTTTCTTTGAGTACTTAGCAGACATTTCACTGTACTTTTTCTTCAGGTCTAGCAGTTTGTGTCTCAAATCTCAATTCCGTAGGCGTTATTACTCATATACTTAGCCGGGATAATACCCGCCTATTGGTGTGTTGGTTTCGTAGTAACCTAGACCAACCTTTTGAATTTTTGATGGTAGGAAGCCCTCAGAAATTAATTTCAACACTTTAGGTGATATGAACTTCTCCGCTTCACTGTGAGATAAGACATATATCGATTCAATTTGTCGCAGAGTGTCAGCAGAAGCTAATCCAAAGTCAGTGGAGATGTCTACTTTTACATCCTTCAACACCGCAATTTCTTCTATGTCTCGATCGATCAATTTAAAGCAGCGAGAGATAGTACGTTCGAACCTCATGATCGCTTCCGAGATTTCACCTGGCTTTACACCCTTTCTAATCATTTTCACCTCACCTACCGCACACATTCTCCTGAATGACGCGATCTTTGAAACTAACAAATCTACTCTCTTGCGATTTGCAAGTGTATACTTATCCATATACTCTCTCATGAAAAGTAGTGGTTGGAGAGAGCTGTCACTATGTCTTGCCACTATTTGACATTCATCACAGTGTAGAGCGAAGTGACATCGTCTATGTGAAAAAATAGTTGGTCTTCAGTGATGAGTGTGTTAATTGCTCGATCTATTGTGAACTTATACTTCACCAGCTTGATGTACTTTTCGTTAGTGATCGATCTATTCTTGCACTTTGCTAAATTTCCATCGACAAACTTCTGTTGATTTCTGAAAAATTGCAACCCCTCTACTGCTTGTCTGTGCTAAAGTGGAGAGTTTTTTCCGTACCTTTCGTTTAACTTTTTGAATTCTTCGAGGTTTTCAGAGCTATTCGCAATCAAGTCCATATATATAGATGGATGAGTTGTTTCGAAAGTCACCTTTTCGCCCGTCACTAAATAGTGAAATTAAGTTTGCTAGGAGAGCTGGTGTAAGTGTAGAGGTAGCGCAGAAATTTTCAAGGAAGCAGCCAATCTATTAAATCTACTTGCCGCGACCAAAGTACATCCCAAGACCGACAGCAGGTTTTGATGAGTACTTATCACTAAATCAAATTCATCAGGTCGACATCTTGTATCTCCCTAGTGATCGTGGATTTCTCTATTCACTCACTCTCGTTGATGTCGCTACTAGATACAAAGTTGCTGTTGCTATGAAGAGAAAGAGTGCTAACTCTGTTTTAAACGCGTTGAAGGAAATTTATGATAGTAAACCTCTGAATAGGCCAAGTACGCTGCAAGTAGACGATGGTGGTGAATTCAAAGGAAGTGTTGAGAAGTGGTAGTCTGGTACCACCGAGATATTTCGATCATCAAAAAATAAACGAATTGTGTCAATAGTCGAAAGGTTTAATAGGACGCTAGCTAAAAAAGTTTTTGTCAATCAATACTTTCACGAGGTTGACAGTGATAAACGTAATCGGGAGTGGATAGACTGATTGCAAATGTACTTAGATTAATTCAATGACTCATACACTCGACTAATTAAAATGTCTCCTAGTGAGGCAATTGAGTTAGGTAAACCGATTCGCCAGTATCCATCGTTACCAAAACCAAAAGGATATAAAAGTCCTAATGATCTCACAGTAGGTGATAGAGTAAGGTATTTATATCAAAAAGGTGAGTCAGAAGGAGATAAAGATAAAAAACGCGCGACCAGTCCTAATTGGTCATTAACAACGTATACAATTAGCTCTATTATCGACGGTAATGAATGGAAGTATTATTACTTGAACGGAAATAGCGATCGTCACTATTTGTGAGAGGAATTAATGAGAGTGTAGGAGAGAAAAAAAAATAATTAAAGTTTTTTTTTTTGGGTACTTTTTATTTCAACGACACGACATAAAACAAGTTTTTTTCGATGATATCACCGCACCTCTAACCAGATATTGATGTGATCGCTGCCTCACATTTACAGATTAGACCTTTACAATCTTCCAACTGTCTCAAGTAAAATCTCAATTTCACTCCCCGACTCTTTATTTCTTCCAGCACCTTTCTTATTTTCTTTATCAGCTTTATTTTCTCAATTTGCTGTTTTTCCACATATTATCTAACTCCTCATCAGGAATCTCGTCTTGATCAGTCACATGTTGCAGTAGCTTGTTAGACTTCTCCTAAGAAACCGCTTTTCCATGTTGCGGTGGTTCGCCGCTCATCTCTTTAGTTCAATTATTTTTTCTTACGAGTTTATATAGTCATATAGACGTTTAAAAACTATGACAACTGATAAATAATAATTTTTTTTCTTCTTTTTTGATCAAATTTTTTAAAAAACCTCTTCAAAAATGTTATTTTGACATTTTGATTTAATGTCATTTTTCCTGTCCTGTAATATATGGCTGGTATAGTAGGAGCTGCTGTTGCATTTTGCTGTTGCCGGAGCAGCGGTTGATTTTGGTATGAAAGAACTAAGCGGGGGAAACGATTACAAGAGACATAACATAGGTATGGAAACAATTGCTAAGGACAGAGAACATTTTAGTGAGGAGCGGATTAAAGCTATTGATGCTCACAATGAGTGACTGTCTCACGAAAATGGAAGCGCGTCGGATATGAAAGAAACCGAAAGCGAACTACGTCACTATCACAATAACAACGTAATCATTGGAGGAAATTACAGAGGACCACAGCAACCTAAATCATCACTAAACGAATTCGCGACAATCCTAGCAATAACTACATCTCTAGTGACTGTCTACATCTTTGCATTTGAATAAAGTATATGACTAATAACTATTCACCAGAGTACTTAAAAGACTTGCACCTCATAATAGCTAAACTACTCATCAAAGATGATAAAGTTTCGTACGACCTAATTCTGAATCGCGTAGATCATGATGAAAACTTTTACGGTCAAAAATGTATTTGTGACATCGACACTTTCATGTACGCGCGAAAATTAGTATCAAATATATGAGTGACGACTTGACTGCTTTTGTTACCCCCACTAAAGAGAAAAATCCAAAACGTGTTGAGGCTGGACAGTGAATAGCGCAGAAAAAGAGAGAGGATTTAGAAGAGTTAAAGAGGTACAAAGAGGCTATGACATCAAACGAGGTAAAAGATGATTTATCACCACTACCACAACCGTCTAAATCATCATCACAGTCATCATCATACTTTGTCCCAGTTGTGGTTTTGATAGCAGGTGCGGGCGCAGGGTTTTACTACTACTACTACTTTTACAGTCAAGAGTCACCACCACCACCACAACAGCACTGTCATGTCAGAGAGAATGTGATAATAGAGACACCCCCTAAAGAGAAAAGTGACCCCACCGAATTCAAAGTCGCCCCCATCTACGGTACATAACTTTTGACCGATAAAGTATCGGTTCATTTCACCGTTCATTGACCACTGTAAATATAAATTTGACCGTTCAAAAAATAAAATTAACCGATAAACAACCATTCGCTTCATCAAAGTATTGAATGGTCAAAAATAGACACCCATAGACACTAACCCTTTTTAACGGTCATTTCTTTGACTTCGGCAGTCAAAACAAACTTTTTACTTGTCAAACATCGGTCATATTTTATCCCAAGCCGCGTAGTAACGCTTGACCGATAGACGAGATAATTTTTTTGGTTGAGCGTTCAATAGCTAAATTTGACCAGTATTTGACCGATAAAAAAGATGACCGATACACAGAAGGGTCAAAATCCATGTATATACTCTAAATCGCTTGGAAGGTCACATTTAAGAAGAAGGAGTAGGTAAGAGTACTTCTAGGATGCCAGATTTCCCAGTCTTCAAATCATCGTGCACAGGTACATTGTTTAACCATGCCAAAACAAGCTATTCACCTGTTGATGATTTGTTTTGGCATGGCTGAATCCCGCCCGACAAAGTTGATTTTAGCCCCTACTTACGGTAGATAGATAGATAGATAGATATTTATTCATTTCGTTGAAAAAGCTCAATTGTCTACATAGATGATAATATGGAGACCATCAAATAGCTGTAATAGCTAATCAAGTGATGGCCACCATGAAATAAAAGTTTCTTGCAATAATTACAATGCTAAATACCGTGAGTATAAGTTTTACATTAAGAAAAAAAATTTTAATAAAATCATAGAAGATGTGAAAATATTTAATTAAGAAATGTATTGGCTCAGTAAATGCTGTTTACAAATGATTTTTAACTTATTCAGACTTAATGAAG
>JAUBWS010092809.1:0-11408 GCA_032270445.1 Darlingtonia californica | reverse complement strand
AGCAATGAAAATATTGAAGTGATATTACATGGCTAAAATGCTTTGTAATCCACAAAATATCACCAAACATTACATTTGAAATTATAACAGGCAGAGTATTATAGTTACTTTGTAAGATCTGACAATTTCACATTACATCATAAAGGTCATCCGCAAATATCACTTCAAAGTAAAAAACTTAAACAATTTTTAAATGTCACACAAAATTTGACCATGGTTATTAAACGAACAAATTCTGTGTTGCAGAATAATAAAAATCGACTTACTATAACATAGCTAATTCAGCTTCATAATCTAGTTCCGAACACATATAATCTAGCACCCATCCAATCAGACAAACACACGTATTGCTAAAAAACAAATCAGTGTTGATCAATAGTAGGAGACCAGACGATTCATTCTTTTACTACTACATGTTGTAGTATCAGACTATTCACCTTTTAAGTCCGTAAATATTGGCTTTCCCTCTAGTATAACTAACAAGGGAAATACCACCTTGATTGTTTAAAACATGTTAATATGATGAGACTTTTCTAATCCGAAGCGTTTGCCATTAATTTTATTCTAGGTTTTTTTTCTATCTCCTTGCGTACAATGATTCGTAAATAAGCGAATCATTCGTCTACTTACTACAAGCAAAGATTATCTCCAACAATCGGAAGCTTCACCTTCAATGATCCCATTGCTGAAACAGAACGTTCAAAATCTATTCACATGAACTTAAAGTTCTGGAACGTTTGAGAGTTCGGGATTACCGCTAAGCCTTTATTATTCAAGAAGACCTTTCAGAGTTACAACAGCGATTGTAGAGATAGTTTTTTAAATGGAAATCTATGTTATTTATTGCCGTATGGTAGATTTGCAAGGTCTAATGTTAGGGTGATATATTGAGCTAATGTAGCACACTAAACCAGTTTCCAACAGACCGTCAATGTGTTACTCATCGGTGGGCGTGGGCCGGAATTGAACTTGAAAACGTTCACTTCTCATACATTCTCGACGGAAAAAACGGGCCATGAACTGATGTTCCAATATGGTGTCCCAGCATTTTTCAAGAAAATTATTATTCTGGGACACATATAACGGAAAGTCCATGGACCGCAGATCTCCTAGGTGTCTACCCAGGAGGTTAAGAAAGTGTAAAAAGTATACCATCCATGGAATAATGTTATGTTGGTCAATAATAGCGAGGTTAAGCAAACCAAAATCTACGACGTACAAGCAGCCGAACTTAGACGCTGATTGATTGTGCTACTGAAAGTTGCTTACCATGCTGATTTCCAGAATGGCTGCGCAACATTTTACGTCGTAGATTTTGGTTTGCTTAACCTCGCTAATGTTAGCGTTCAAACGGCGGCTGAATAGATAATCTTGCACCAGATGGGTAAGAAAATTTACCTTTAGGTAACAAGAATTTTGAATCTTGTTTGAACCAGACCCTACAATGGTCATCCTCATGAATTAATTTTGGGTAACGCTGAAAATAAAAAAGGAGTAGTTTTTTCTCTTCCAGAGCTTCTCTTTCAGATCACTTATATTCTGAACCCTCATAATTTATTAATTACAATGCTCGTGATCACACAAAACAACAGAAGGCGTGAAATATCCTAGCTTTCAGGCTAATCTTATTTCAATTAGCGCACTTTACGTTTTATGTGATAAAGTGTAAACACTTTTCCTTCGAACAATCCACAATATTCCCTCTTTACAAACGCGGGATCTCGGCGAGTTGTTGTTTCGCTTTTCAAAAATCATTGATTTTCGAAATTTTAGTCATAAACAATATAACATTATCAAAGGATTTCAAGTATCATAAGGAAGGAATAATAACAAGAAAATGAAAATTCTATAATTTTAGGCTTTCTATATCATCGCAATTCCTGTTTGATTTTACTGTTTTCCATGGATCTGCGTGGAAAATTGAAAAAGTCGCAGAAAGAATGCATTGTCCAACCATTGACATCTACTTGTGAAAACCTTTTTTGTCATTTTTTGTGATTTGGTTGCCATAGTATAAAGTATTGGCAACCGAATGGATTTAGGACAAACACGAAATTTACAGAAAGTTCTAATATAATGATGAAAAGAATATGGTATTTACCTCCTGGTTAGTTGATTCCAAAGGTTTCAACTCAAAATTCTCCGCTGAAATTAGAAAACGAAAGTGCTTTAAAATTGCCAAAATATTGTAAATTATTTATATGCATCCAATAAGCACAAGCTATTATACTTTTCTCAACTGTTTTCTAATAAATCTAATTAATATCAACATTCTGTACGAGCGTGCAATAACTTATGTGATATTCCAAGCTCATTGTAATTTTCACGTGCACAATGTAGAGACTTATAAGTTCTTGACGTTTGATTCGAGTAATTTTCATTCCCTTTACTTTGTTACTTATTATTAATTCGATGAGACTTTTCAAGTTCTTGGGCATAATTATAAAGCATATTATGGCATTTCCATACCTGAATATGACATTTATTAAACTATTTAACACTGCAATACCTGCTTATTGTTTAACGTTGTTCCAACGTCCATGCGAAATCGTTAACGTCGCATAAACGCTGTAACAAGTATTTGAAAAAACTACTGACAAATGAGTGACATACCAATAAAAGGATTTGGTTTTGGAAGATGCAAAGTGTCATTGACCAAACAACCTACAATGTGAAAATAATGTTGTTAATTAATACTCATGAGACAATCACATTGCATCACACCAGATTATATTGAATCGCATCATGTCACACCGATTAAAGTTGCATTGCATTACATCACATCATATCGCACCACACCACATCACATTTCATCACAACACGTCACATTACAGTACTTCACATCTATCACATCACATTATATCAGATCACATTATATCAGATCACATTGTATCACATCACATCATATCACATCACATCGCATAACATCACAGCACATCACAATAGATCACCACATTACAGCTTATTGCATCAATCACATCACTTCACATCTCACCACTTCATTTTACATTACATCATTATCAATGTGTACCATTGAGAATACGAAACACAACAACAACTTACATTTTTCAGGATGAAGCCAAGATTTTGGAATATCTGAAAGTAGAGAAACAGATCGCGTTGACTTTTTTGTTCAAAATCAAATTTTTACATATTTACAAACTTCAATTGTTTAGGTCCAGTCCGCAGATAGGAAACTTCAAAACCATAGAACGTTTCTTTTACAGAAAAGCAAATAATAATACCAAATAAAGCAACCAAGTGAGTTTAACCAATTTAACAATTAGATTACTCTTATCAATGAGTTTTATCATCCTATGAATTTTACCTCTAACAGAGTACTTGGTTTTGAACCAAGGTTCAGTTTGTTCTTGGCTCATTTGTTTAAAGTGTTTGGATGCAACGGTTATATTTACAGTCTCTGGCGACAATAATTCCACTACCTTTTCAATAACCTACAAGAAAATAACACATTAAAGACAATTTGAAAGTTTCTCAAGAGAAGGCAGGAGCATCTTTCGTAATAGTTCTGTGGAACTGAGTAAACCATCCTAGTTAAAATACGAATTTAATCCGTATCCTCAACTTATAAATCCTCAAGTTGACCCAAATGATGAATTGGATAAAAAACGAACAAGGAGACGGTAAAATTGAAAAGAAAATTGAATATTCACGTCAAATCTTCACGCAACCATTACTAGTATTGCTAGTGGGACAACACATTGTTTGTGTGAGATACCCATTACATGTTTTAGGTGATTCCCTGAGCTGTTTCCAGGAGGGCAGGTGATAGCAGTTCATGAAGAACTGAAGAGGCTATCCTGGGTAAATAATCAAATCATATATCACATTACTATACGAGGTCTCTTTCTTCCCAATTGATTACGAAGAAAACTCAAATACACACAAACATCTTACGTCAGGATAAAATTCTGATTGGACACCATGCCAAGCTGTAATCCAATCTTCGTCAGGATATTCCTAATTTAAAAAGGATTAGAAAATAGAACGCACCCTTTCATACCTGGAAATGTGATTTGGTACGGAAAAAGTACCATAACGTCTTAAAAAAATGACGGTTGATACTTGAGATTTTCACTGAAATTTGTCACGAGGGAATTGTTAATTCAAATGTGATTTAATACCCTATCTAGATGAAATAAGTTGAAAATAAGTGACCATTTTTGATTTTTATCACATGCGCATTTCATTGAAAAAAACATGCAGTTTAGTGGAATTAGATAGTTAACGGCAATCTTAATTCGGGCATTAGATAGTTAACGGCATCTTTAATGCCAGCAATATAAGATCAGTCTCAATGGAGATTAGTCTCAATGGAGACAAGGCACCAAACAACCTCTCTACCCCATCGGAACGTAAAAAACGTTACTATAGTTGATAAAAATTTGGTCGCAATGCTTCAATAAAAAACAATTTTAGTCGGAAAATCCTAACATGAAAACATCTAAAAATTAAGTCTAACGTTCCTAACGTACCCACAGTAACACAGGAATTCCTACCATGTTCGAATGATGCGAAGTAATGAAATGCATTAACAGTTACACAAAATCACGTGCTAGTTGGTTGGTTGGTTGCTATTTTACGTGGCGAACAAGCGCGCATAAAAGCGACTATGATTTATTTCAAATCATTTCAGGTATCGGTGCCGTCGGTAGAGTGCTCACTTTGAATTCGTTATGTCCCTGGTTCGAGCCCTACCTTCGTCCAAACAAAGCAAGAGTGGCGTAGTCAAGGTAGTCTGCTCTGTACGGTAAGATAATGGGAGTTGGTTATAAACGAGGCGCCATCTCAGCACAATATCTCCTTAGTCTAGCGCCAATGAGAAGGTTCCCTAGATATAGCTGATATAGTATCTTTAGTCTAGTCCTTTCCGATCTACTAACTTTACACTATTTAGTTAGACATAAATTAAAAGTAGGTAAATACCTGCATTTCTTTAACAAGACTTTCCACGTATTCTTGAGGCTCACACTGAAAAAAAGATCATACATCACTACAAAATGAAACTCTTGCTTTTACAAAAATGCTTGGGTTTTTAGTCTTGTATTTGACTGGCACTTGACTGAAAGTTGCTAACTTGCTTATAGAAAGATGATGTAACAATAAATTGTATGATGATAATTTGGAATAGCTACACCTGACAATGAGCTTTGGCCTGTAGCTGGGCCTCAAGGTTTCGAGCTCTTTGTGAACCTTACATACAAAAATTCCGTTATCATTTTCGTGGCGCTTCCCTTGTGTAAGCTATCGAAACTGTCATTAGTACATGATGTTTTGTATCTTTTTACGTCTTTCGTTGTGCAAATAAATCTGTATCTATAAATGATGTTTTTGTGACGTATAATTTTCACATCTTACTCGATCACTCATAGTCAACACGCAAGTGGCATAGATAATTTTCATAGAACATCAAGTAAAATTGTTTCCGTTTTGCCTCCGATTTTAGTGGTTTTGAACACACCATGGTTCTAACAATGCACAAATTACTTGACACTGTTTGTGCTTACGAAAGAACGAATTGTAAATATTTGATACCTTATATACGATATATCATATATTTTTGCACTTAGCTTCACTGAAACTTATAAAAGGGGCTTGATGATAAGACGCAAGTCTTCTACTTGCTCCTGCTAGTAATGTATATATATTCTAAGATTTGAGCTTTGTTATGATTATATGCAAATACACAAATAATAATAAAAAAAAAAAGCTTTATCCCCTGAGGAATTCAAATGTTTGTTTCGGAAGGTAATAGAGTACTTACTGGTTCGAGGTATCTGAAATCTATATCCGATAATTGTTTGCATTCGTTGAACAGTCTAAAAGGAGTACAAGCAAGTTGAAGAATAATAAACTTACATTCAGATTTTGGACAGCAAAAATCATTTTAATTCATTATTGTAACTAGCTTATCAAGAGCATTATTTTGGTATGTAAAACATAGGGTTAGAGAGGTCCGAAAAAAGTCATAACATGAAAGTTTTTAAAGTTCGCTATGATTAAATATCATGGATTAGTAGAAATCCCGGTTCTTCTGATTCCTCCTGACGAGTTTAATTACTTTGAAGAAAGAAAGTGTTTACAGAGGAAACTTTTGCGGTTTAAGCTTTAAAATACTAAAATTTTGCGGATTTTCTGAACCGCAACAAAAGTTTCGTCCGCAAACGCTTTCGTCCTTTGAATTAGGTCAACTTTCTCCTCATAAAATAGCAATTTTATTTCCTAATATTTTGCTTTTGTTCCCCAGGTTATCTTTAACCCCCGCATTTCAAACGAACCCGGATTAACCTCCCTCATGTAAACACTACCTTAAAGACACAATTTAGGAAAGTTCTAAAGACTTTTCCAAGTTGGAGTAATCGAAAAGGAAGTACCTTTCACTAGGACCGTTTCTTCTTAACATTGCCAAATATTGGAAAAATATGTGAACGATCTAAGAAAAAGCGCAAAAATAAAATACATAACCAAAATGCAGGTATGAATTTATTTGAATTTTCCAATTTCTTTCATTGAACTTTTCTAGAAAAAGGTTGAGGATGTGAAAATTCAACAGGGGTCTTTATTGACATTTTCACAGGAATCTCATTGAAAATGAAAGATTAATCTTGAATTGATGTTACTAACAGCTATACATTTTCTATAGTGATAAGGGCAAAAGTACGGAAAATTCGATATCCGTAGGGGTTGGGAAATTTAGCAATGGTGTTGCCCACAACCCTCGGGGTAAAAAGTTTTTTTTTCGGAGGTTTGTTTAAGATTTGAGGAGGAAGAAGACGAGTTATTCGAAAAATGCATCTGCGTATTCTCTTTCAAAGAAAAATAAATTAAAACAAAAAAATATATTGAAGTTGTTAGCAAACCTCTTCTATATGTTGTATTCCATCGTTTGTTAATTCAAACGAACAAAAATATAGATAACATTCGGTGTAGTCAGACATACATGCATCAATTGACGATATATAACCTCTAAAGATAGAACACATATTTCGAAATAAGAATCTAGGATTTATAATCTAGGACAAGATCCTAACCATGGGCAGGTATTGTACGTAAAATCACTGATTCGCCATGCGAGCGACCTGGGTTCGACCCCTAGAGATGCATAACATCTACTCTACTCTCACGCCCTGAGCCAACTCAGCTGTCTATCCTTCTGAGGTCGGTAATTGAGTACCACTTGGAAATGATAAATCATACGGGTCATCAACTTGGGTAGCACCAGTTAACTTCAGGAATGAAGCATGGCTTCTATGCTAAACGCAGTGCCTACTTCTGAGTCGTATATTCGTCAATATCTATTCTAAGTAACCGGTGGTTGATGGATTGGTCCTAATCAGCGGTTATCACTTTGAAAACCACTTTCGTTTTTAAAATCTACTCAGAAAAACGTGACAAAATTTCTAAGCTAAATAGTCTCTTTTCGCGCATCTTTATGGAACTATACCAGGTCACCCAAAAAAAAGTATACAAATTTGAAAGAGTGCTGTGGTATGGTATTTTATCAAAATCAAACAAATTTATGTTCATGTGAAAGACAAAAGAAATTTGTGTATTTATCCTGAAGATGATATTAAATATATCGAAATATAATATTGCAAAATCATAAAAATTGCTGGTCACATTATTATGAATACATTTATGCCGCAATGTTTTTACCATAAAAATTTCTTTCTCAATTTTTTTTTACCATCCTAAAATATTCTTGAAACCAAGAAAAAAGGCAAAAATACCTTATAAAGCTTATAAAGGAGAATATTTAAGCAAAAAAATCAATAGCCCATTTTTAGTCGTTTTTTTAATAGCCCATTTTTAGTACATTTTAACTTTAAAACGCTATAACTCAGCGTGTATTTATCCGAATTTAAATGACAAAATAGCTGTCAATGATGCTTCAGTTTCTTCACGAAGCTTGAAAAATAAATCTTGCCATAGCACTAAAAAAAGTCAGATATTTGCGCAAACAAAAATTAAGCAAAAATTGTCTCATTGAGTCAGTGCTTTTTCGAATCGAGTGGCGGTTCAAATCTAGGTCACGTCCCTTGCAGTGCTGACGGATAAGTTACGGTTAAGTGCGCCGGAATATTGTGTTCATGTTTCCGAAAAATGAAGGTTCGATGGGAGTTGGTCAGAGTAGCTAGTGCGAGATTAACATCTGGCAAGGGGAAAAGATTATCCCTGTCCTAGCGAGTGGCTTTGTCCGGGGGAGGAGAGAATTGAAATAAAATAATCTTTCTAGAAAAAGCATTCTACCTTTCCAAAAGATTAGCGTAAATACTGCCTTTGCCTTTATGCTCTATCAGTGAACAATAACTAATCGGACAGCCCCTAAAACAGACAAAGCAATTGAATTAAACAGCTATTTCGAACAGTAATCCATATCGAATTTAAATACACAGCAAAATCTTAACGCAGGTACTTTATATGTTCTGCACATTTCCGACGTAACAAGGATTTACAGGAATACAGGGTCTTTATTTTTTTTACACAGTCCTTACTGCCCTATTTTCATAAAGTTTATCATGACGATGAATCAAAACGAGATACTGCTGGAATTATTATAATAATGTTACAACTTGAGGGTCAACCTCAGTTGGGCCCGAGAAAAGAAACCTTTGTTTTGAAATTTATATTTTAGATTGGCTAAAAAACGCCATAAAATGGCTGTTTTTTACATTTCGCATACAAAATTTTTCAAGGTGAAGATTTAAAGAAAAGAAAAACAACAGGAAAGACAGGGGATTTGCCAGAATTTGTTGTAATGTTATGTAATATTAATAAAAACAGTCAAAGACTCTCTCGCATATAATCTTTATCTTTTGGACTTTCATAAAACTTAACTTAGTCGGAAAAATTTTAGCGTAGAGAAAATTTGGCGTAATTGGCCAAATTAGAAATGGCTAAATTATTAAAGCTTTTCTTCAGCTTCACTATTAATGATTTGTTTTAAAGATTTGTGTAAAATAAATAAAGAAATTTATATTCTAAATTCCCGCTAAAAATATTGACTTCGCCCGGCGCCAAATTAAATCAACGCCTTAAAATTTCTCTGAATAAGGTATTACAAACTATTGGAAGGTAATATAAACTTGATAAACAAATAAAACATACTTGTAATATCTATGTTGACTTGGAATGATCCACGTAAATTCCAGCAAATGATAATCTTTAACTGGTGTCACTAAAAGTTGGTATTCAAAATAATAGAAACAACATTATGCCTTTTTACGCTGCATGGACATAAAAAAGAATCCCCCACCTTTGTTCAAGAAAATGTAGACGATAGATACAATATTTTACCTGGTCAATTGCCCCTCTTACTTTTCTCAAATAAAAAGTTTCATTTTATCAAAAACTGGCACCTGCGTAGGTGTGCTGCTTGGTTATAAGTGCCCTTTCACTTGTGAAAAATGCCCTTTTTCTGTTAACGGACGCTGCCTTTATTTTCTAAAATAGGGCCTGGAGAGGTATCGTAAAAGCCTACCAAAATCATTTGACACGTCGCAAACAATAGATGCAAGAGTCTTTTCTTTCAATTCAATTGTAAGTATAACACCTATTATATTAAAATTCTTATATTTTTAGCTATTTCGTAGTCTGGCATATATAAAGAATTTCCAAAAAAATCAAATATTTATAAAAAATAATAATTTTTGATTACCATAGTACAACTTATGGAATGCTTCTTCTTCGATCGGCCTCTAAAGAAAAAAAGCAAAAATAATTGACAAAGAAAATGGTGTCCAGTTGAAATACAGTGTACCGTTATCTAAGACGACATCCTTGGGATTTCAATTTTTAATACCTTTAACTAAGTTTTTCTGATTCGACCAAAATTTTCAGTGATTATATTTTCCCAGACAAGTACGTTCCCCGATTTTCTGGGACTTTAAATTATAAAAATTGTACTCATTTGCTGACCTCGGAAATAAAGAGATGAGTTGGGTGGAGAATCGAGATGAGAGTTGATATTGGAGACCTCGAGGAATCGCTTGGCGGTCGCCTACTTAAGACCAGAAAAACGCCATTCATAATTATAACCAAGCCTCAAGTGAGAGCAGAATTTTCCCAATTGAAGTAATAATAAGTTCTAAAGAGAATTTATCATTTTCTCAGACATAACAATGTACCTGGAACAAACATGACATTTTTCTTTCACAAGACACCGCATTTCTGAAACAAAATAAAATCATCGGTTTGAAGAACTTATCTTAAAAAAGAGATCAAAATTCGCCGGTAGGAGCTCTAGTTAAAATGTACTTCACATATCAAAGTCACAAAATAAGGGATGAGTTGCTAATGACAGTCACTAGATGATCACCATTGACTCATTTTGGTGAGCAGATTTGCAGGAACATATTGAGCGTGTTTTTCACTAAATTTTATAGTGCACGCTGTGAGTTGGCTAAAAATACGAAAACTGATCCGTTACGCCCTGGATAAAAAGTCTTAATTGAATTCAATATTTTCAACACTTTCGTAAGCTAATAAACTGCTATACTTGACCAATGAAAACTGTTTTAAAGGCTTAAATTGCTTACAATGAAACCATCTTTTTGCGCGTTAATGTTTTTTTTGTTTTAAAGATGAATATTGTTAAAAAATTCAAAAACGGGCGCTCAAAGGCTGATGATTTTATGCTGGATTTGGAAACAGGATTTAACACCCATATAGTGTCTCCCCCTTCTGATGACCATTATTTTACTAAGGGCTGGGGGGGGGGGGGGGGGGATCGGTAAATAGAAAAGAAGAAAAAGAAAAAAAAGCTAACCTAGGGCTTAGAATAGTTCGAATCCAGCAAGCACCTTGTCTTCCATACCAGATCTCAGCCTCAAGAAAGGAACTTAACTTAAACTCGCTTTAACAATTCTTTTGTATAATGTTACTGCTTCTTTAAAAAAGATTAGGTCAATACTGAAAATGAGCGATTGAAAGAACCTTACCTATTGGCAAAGGTTGAAAAATATTCTCTACACCATTCTTCAAGCTTGTCCAAGGGTTCTAAAGAAAAACGATACATTCCTCTAAACAATGAAAAGTCAATCCAACGCAAGAAACAAGAGTAAAAAATTAAAGCAAAAACTTTGTAAATATCAAGTCGCATTTCCCATCTTTAATAAACATCAAGAACCTAACAACCTAACACATACATTTCCAAATCTTATGAATCATTTAAGCCAAGAAACCGAGAAACATTAAATATCCAAATACCTGTAGAACATAGAGCCAGTGAGGTAGGCCGGGTGGTATAATGCTGGTCAAAAAATGTTCGTAGTTTCTTCATGACGTCAATACCCTATCGTTAATGAGAAAGAAAGATTTCTCATTATAAACACCAGCGGGTAAAATAGTAAAAGCCCTACAATGCGATGGAGTGTTTTTCTTTTTAA